>JAQIXS010000994.1:0-35473 GCA_034700785.1 Rossiulus vilnensis | reverse complement strand
CCGCTGCCTGGCACGGTGGCGCCACCTGGGAGCGGTGTGACACGTGCTGCTGCTGGATGGCTGCCAAGTCCATGCTGGTCCTTCGTCCGTCTTCCCGGCACGGATGTTCAGCGTGCGACTTCTCCTCCTTGACCGCGGCTCCGGACTCCGGGGCCTTGCTGCTTCCCTGCCTGCCTTCCTTGGGCTCGTGTTTGCCTTCCATCCTGGTCTCCGGGTGCCGCACGAAACTCATGCGGCTCTGCATGCTCTGCAGTGCAGCAGCCCTCTCCTGCTGCACGCGCAGGTCGGGGTGCAGCGCTGCCGCGGCAGCCGCGTAGTGCGGGTGGGCCGCGTAGACGAGCGGCTGGTGGATGTAGTTCGCGATGTCACCCGGGTGCCGGATGCCGAGGTGGGCGTGGTGGGGATGGACAACCATGGACTGGTTGGGGTGGCGCAGGTGGAGGCCGATGTCACCCTGAGAGGTGAGCGAGGGGTGGTTGGGCGGCGTTGGCGTGTGGGGCGGGGTGGGGTTGCCCAGTCTGGATGCCATGTCCGGATGCACGGCCACGGGGGTGCCGGGTCTCACCAGCATCTGGCCGCCCGCGTGGTGGGGTGGCAAGTAGTCCTTGTGCTGCAGCAGGTACTGCGGGTTCTGGAGGAGCTCGGCTATCGTCACGCCCCCTGCTGTCGTGGGCCCGTACGGGTGCTGACGAGGGGAAAAAAATCAAGGTTTAAATGAATGGTTAGTAAATTAATTAACATTCAACTGAATTTATTTGGTTTAGTCATCGTCAGGATTAACTGCGAACACACGAATTCAACAGAATGGCATTTTGTTACATCATATAAGCAACAAGTTCTACATCGACTGCGTGCATAAATCCCGACAAGGGGATTATAACTATAATCTCAGCAGGAAATATAAAGAAATAACAGTTTCAACTTCCCTGACTTTCCAAGGTTTTTGAACAAATTTCCCTGACCAATGATGAAGAATTACGACACATGCAAATCGGTACATAACGTCAGTATCAAGACTTTTCCATAACTTCCATGACCAGAATTTAATTTCCCTGACTTTTTCAAAATGATCACTATTCCCAGACTTTTCCCTGATTATGCCATGTCTTGCAATTTCCCTGACAATTCCAGGTTTCACAGGTCTGGGGGTACCAGAAGACAAAACGATGTAACTCACCAGAGCCGCATCAAATGCCGCCATAGGATACGAGGGTTGGTGCAGCACAACGGGGCTGTGGCGCGGTGGAATGGCGCCTTTGGGCGATGGTGCTCCGGTGGGCATCTGCTGTTGCTGGACCTTGGCCACCTGCCCCACGGGCGACGGGACTCCGACTGCGCTGGCCCCGGGCACCCGAGAGATATCCACGTACGGTCCGTCCGAAGGAGCCGGGGTGCGAGACGGGGCGTGCGCCATGGATGGAGTGGTGCTAGCGGTGATTTCGGGAACAGAGACGCGAGGAAGGGCCACGGGTTCTGCGTGCTGCTGCTTTTGATGCTGCTGATGCTTGTTGTTGGGATGGGCCAACGGATGATGCTCCACTTTGGAGGGAATCGAAGATTCTCCTTCCCTCGATGTCATCGAACAAGGAATGGACGTTTTAACGCCGGTTGTTGGAATGTCAGACGCCCTTATTGGGGGTTGAACGACCTACGAAACAAACAGGAAACAACGGTTAAATCAGAAGAACACTTGAGAGATTACAGTCATACCAAAGATGCTATTTCCATGCTCGTTCCATCGTAGTTTAATTTCTGAATCAAATCTTTTAAAATACGCCAGAAATACCCATGCTGCAATAACCAACACAACCCTTTTGCCGTAACAACTTACGTGAATTTTCTGAGTAGCTGTCTTCATGTTAGATATCGTCGTGGTGGCGACGGGTGGCAGTCCGATGGGTGGTGCCGTCAAGTGGCAAGGAACAGAAACCGTGGCCTTCATCGCTTCCCTGCTGCAAGGAGCCTGCAGCGGAGCCGTGGTCACTTTTACGGATTTTGAAGGAGCATACGCCGAAGGCAGCCCCGGACGTGGAGAAGGAACCTGAGAGAACGAAAAAGTCGAAGAAGTTTAAAATCACTGGCTAAATAGAACGAAAAAAGTCACGATGAGGATTACTGGTCTGGAGCTTACCTGAGTAAGAGGAGGAATGTTTTGTGATTGCATCATAGAAGACTGTGGATGAAGAGCAAGATTCGGAGGCCACACCAAGGGCCTGATGCTGGGCATGGGCTGGGCGATCTGGGACTGCATCGCGTTCGGCATGCCGGATGCCGTGGGCAGAATGGCGTTTGTACGATGATGAGCGGGTGGAACAACGGCTGGTGGCGGGGGCTTCTGATCCGTCGGAGCTTCCTTGGCCGAGATGCTGGGCTGCGTGAGTACGGGCGTCAGCGGTGGAGGGATGCTCGGCACCGAATTGGCCCGCATTCGGGAGGAACTGTCGACAGGTGGCTCCCCCACAAAGTTGGAGAGCGGCTGAACTTGCGGCAGAGATTGCGAACTGTTGAAAAAGGAACAAAAAAAACCGCTCGCATCAAAACTACGAAAAATGTTCTCTTTTTGCTAATTAATCATGCATCAATCTAATCATGTAATTAAAACATCGAAACATTGCGAATCTAAGCAAACAACTGGCCGTGTTTCCAGAAGTCTTTCAATATGTTGTTACTAATGCTAATCTAAATGCGAGATGACGACACTTATCACAAGAATTCAAAAGAATGAATTTTGAGAATTCATTCAAGTTTTTTGAACAAATTTCCCTGACCACCCTGACCAATGATGCAAAGTTATGGGCTATGCAAATTGGTACGTAATGTCAATACCACGACTTCTATGACACAAATTTAATTCCGTGACTTTTTATGACTTCTTATTCCAATAGACACATCAACTATGAGAACGCAAATGAAATACCGTTGTCAAATTTCCCTGACTTTCTCAAAATATGTCACTATTTCCTGACTATTCCATGTCTTTCAAAATTCTCTGACAAATCCAAGTTTTCCAGGTCTAGGAAGACCCTGGCACAAAATTACGACATATGCAAGCTGGCACGACTTCCACAACTTCCATAACTCGAATTTAATGCCATGGCGTTTTATGACTTCTTATTCAAGTAGCCACCTTAAGCTACATGAAAGTAACGGTCAATATTCATATGTTAAATTTACTTGACTTTTTCAAAACTAATCACTTTTCTCAGACAATTCCAGGTGTATAGCACACGTCACGTTTTAACCCACTAATATGCATTTCAGCATTCCAAAAACCTGGCACCTCGCAGAATTCCGACAGGCCAAACTACGACAACTAGGGACAAATACGATAATCATGGAATGCACGTGCAAATAACTTGAAATCACCAAATAACTCACCGATTCCTGGCCTGCAAGTCGTACGCGGCCACAGTCGCTGCGGCCACGGTGGTGATGACCGGCTGGTTATGCGCCTGCGACACCGGACTCGCGTAGCTGGACAGAATGACCGAGCCCGGAGAAGAAGTCACAACCGCAGCAGCCGCACAAGAAATCGGTGGAGCAGCCTGGACCACCGACGCCTCGTTCACCGGCTTCGATGGAATCAGCGGTGGCGGTCCGACAGCAGTGGGCTTTTCGGCAGGAGGCGGAGCAGAGGCAGGCAAAGATACCGTGATCATGCTCTTGGTAGCCGGAACAGCGGGTACGACAACATCGGCAGGAGCCTCTGCAGGAGCGGGTGCACTTGCGGCATTTACCTGCGCCAATCGCCTGGCTTCGTTGTTGGCCGCGATGACGTAAGTGCCTTCCTCCGACTGCCTCACGGGCGTCAGGAACCCAGTCACCGGATCCACGAGGGCCGTGGGGCTGGGATCTGTATCGGAAGCTCCCTTCGAGGCCGTCACCGTCACCGCAGGCCTTGCTGCGCTCGTCATGGTGGTCGTGACTTTCGGCAACTCTACCTTCATGACCAGCTGCCCTTGCAGCGCCGTAGCCGGTACGGCCAGGCTGGATTTGTCGATGACGCTACTTCTGGCGACAGCGGCAGCGACACCGGTGGTTTCCTGTTGGCCGGAAGTGCCTGGTCCTACTTCGTCTACAAAATGTTGCTTATCTCCGCCAGGGAGAGCCACATTCGGCTCGATGTTTGTCGGTTCATTCGAGGGCGTTTGGGATGATTTCTTTTCGGCATCTTCGGTCCTGGTTTGGGATTGCGGCTCCTCTGCCGGCTTATCGATGGACGCATTTTCCTCTTCCGATACGGGCACGCACTCGGGCATCTGCTTGCCGCTGGTTTCCGATCGGGCGGCCTGGGTGCGCGTGATCCGAAACGTCCTCAGCAGCGAGGACGGCTTCACGCCTTCGCTACTCAGGTCCAGCGCGGTTTTGGCGTCGATCACGAAGGATTCTGAACTGCTGGAATTTTCGGTCTGGGGCTCCGCCTTGGGGAGTCCGAGTGCCGCATCCAGCTCCGGTGGTGGAGCGATAGCGGTTGACGCTTGGATGATGGGGTTGATCACGACTGCAGCTTCCTCGGCCTTCGCCCTGCTCCTGGTTCTTCGCGCCTGGGTGGACAATGGCGTTTCGCTCTCAGCGGAAGATGGATCCAGAGGCATCAGCTGCCGGTTGTGGCCCTTGACGACGTCCTCGATGGTCTCATCCACCGTGGTTCGGTTGCTCTTCTCCTGGAGCCTCTGCGATTTTCGGGTGGCCGAAGACCGGCCCGGAGAGGTGCCGGTCTGGGGATGGTCGCTGGAGCTGGTGCTCGTGTTTCCACCGTCGTTGTTGGAATTGTCGCAATGAGCCTCTTCGACCTTGGAGGAAAAAATAAAATTACAATTAAAAATGTGAAATAAGGCTTTTTTCCCAGAATATCTTAAGGCTTTGCAGGAAGTATTTCCCAAAATCAAATCATTTCCCTGACTTTTTTCAGCATCTTCATCTTTCATTTAAGTGCCATTCAAAATTCAATGCATATTCATAAAAGATTTCCCTGGCTTCCCCTGATTTTAGAGCAAAAACGTAATTCTTCCTGACCATCCTTGACCGTTTTCACTCTTCCCTGACTTCCCAGGTGTACACCAACCCTGCTTTGTCAAATTTCCGCAAGAAGGTTTAACCCTATCTGCTGAGTCCCTAAAATTTACCTAAAAATACCTAAAATTTTGTCCCGCTTTTCAGAAACAGCCCAAGTCTCCCAAAAACTTTCCGAGAACTACATACATTGTAGTTAACTGCCGAATATGCTCGCGCAAACGCCGCACGTTTCCCCCAAAACTTTAAAGATGTGAAAAAGGGTCCATCCTGGGACGTCTTTCTCACCTTGGGTTCGGGAAACCTGAGTGGCGGTTCCTCCCTGGTCTCCACTTTGGGTATCCGCTCGTGGCTGTCCTTGTGCGGCGACTTGATGGTCAGTATGAGCCTCGGCCTGCTGCGCTCCACGGTGCCAATCTCCTTCTCCTCCTTGGCGTGATGTTCGGTGCTGCACGTCGAGACGAGACTCACGGTGGCAGCAGGTGGGGTGGGCGCAGCCTGATGAACTTCGCCCTCCTGCGCTGCTTCGACCGTGGTCTTCTTCTCCTCGTGTTTGACCGGATGCTCGAACAGCTTGCCCTCATCCTTCCTCTCCTTCCTGTTCTCGAACTCCACGATGTCGTCGTCGTCCTCCTCCCGAAACTCGAAAACGTCGAACGGGCTTTTGACTTCTTTGCAGTTCCTGTAGCTGAACTGGGTTCTGCTCTCGTGATGACCGCCCACCCTGGCTTCCAGCTTCGGCCTCAGCTCCCTGGTGTGGTGTTCCTCGGTTTCCTCCTTGACGTGCTCGATCTTGTCGTGAGCAGCATCGAGCAATGCCAAGGCGTCCGCCTTCTTCTTGCGGCCTCTCCTTCCCTTCTTCGGTTCTTCCGGCTTTGTGGCATCGATGTGCTTTTCGGCATGTTTGGATACTGCAACGGGAGACGTCTTCTTGTCCTCCTTGGCATGCTGATCGTCTTCTTGGTTACGCGTAACGTGCAGGACAATGGGTGGATCGAAGGTATTCGTCACCGGAGACGCTGTGCGCTCCTGAATTGTAAGCTGGGCATCCGGAATTTCTTCACAAGGCATGGTTGTTGTCGTTGCTGTTGGTGGTGGTGGTGGTGGTAATGGTAATGGTTCTGGTTCCGGTTCTGGCTCCGTCATTACCGTAGGGGGCACAACTGTCGCCTGTTCTTTCTGATCCTGGGGTGCAGGTGGAATTGGCTCAATAGACTCCATCACCTTTTCCTCCTGCACCTTGATGGGCTCTTCGTCAACCGGTTCTTCGCTATGTGCCGGGGTCGGATCAGCAGCGACGATCTCTTGTTGTTCAACGGAAACCTTCACCGGTTCTACGGGAGTGATGATTTCGCTCAAAGCCTCCTGGTACACGGGTGCGGGGGTTTCCAGATCGGACATCGCATCTCCGAAACCATACTGACCGCGTCTCAGCCTTTCAGCCGACGGAGGGCGTCCTCTCTTGGCACTGCCGTGGCGTGGTGGAGTGACAACAGCTGGAATTTCTGTGGGTGCAGGAGTCGGTTCCAGAGGCTTGTAGACCGAGCCGGGTTCCGAGAATTTTCTCGTTTTGTTGCGGCGTCCTCTGCGAGACCTCTCGGCTTGACCGTGAGTTTCAGCGATGCCCGAATGCGATTGTGCCTCCGAAGCCGAATTTTCCGGCTTCAGGATCGGCATTTCGTACGCGCATTCCGACGGTCTTTCTTTGGCCTCGATTACGGGCGTGGGTGGTTTCTCTTCGACCTCCTTGGGAATCGCTGGCACCGGAGACATCGGAGCTGGTGGTGGTAGTGATGGTGGTGGCTCAGGAGCTGCCACTTCCTCGGTCTGCTTGTTTAGAGGTGCATCCAGGCTGGGCAAGCTTTCTGGCAATTCGTTAAGGAGAGCCGGATACATTTCGGAGATGTCAGGCGGACGAGGACTCTCCAACCGCTGCTGCTGGACTTGTTCCTGCAGTACCTGGTCTTCCTCCTCGGTTTTGCTTTCGGGTGTTAGTGGTGGGTGCTCGTCGATGACGAGTTGGTCCGGCTCGGAAGACGGAGTCATCCTGGTTTCCAGGTCCGGTTCCTTGCCGTACGTTTCGTCGAAAGATCCCGCATCCATGATCGGTGAGGACCGCAGCAATGGAGACGATCGCATGATGGGGGTGGGTTCGGACAGGGGAGTCTCAGACTTCTCATCGAACAACTCGCTCATGTCCTTGCTGGTAGCGTTGAGAATCTCCAGGTCGAAGAGGGACTCTTCGTCCTGGTTTTCGAGGATGCCCTTGGATTCCTCGCTGGGCTCCATTTTGTCCTCCTGCTCATCGATGAGGGGCGAGTGTCCCGAGTCGAAGCACTCCCCACCGAAGGTTTCCCCCAGGAGCGCCTTCACAGCGTCTTCGGTTTCCTCCTGCGAGATGGTCATGCCCTTGTCGTCCACCAGGTCCGAGTGATCGGGCTCGCACTTCTCCACGGTGTGCAGCTGCAAGGGCTCGATGTGCTCGGTGCTGTCGATCAGCTCGGGGAACAGGTGGTTTACCTGCCACAGAGAACACAAAAGGCGATTGAGGAAAACTGAAGCCTTAAAAATGGTAACATCGCTTTCTATCCTCATAAGGTAATAAGGTAACACCCCTTATTACTATGATACCTCCTGCGGTTGATATGTTAACAAACAAACAAAAAATTAAGCATTTCCACATGAAACCGGAATGTTTTTTTTTTAAATGAATTTTAGCATTTTATCCTTTGCCATTTTTACTCCCATCCTCTTTGTAGTTTTCAATTTTTTTTTACTTTCTGCGTTTTGTCATGGTTTCTACCGAAATTTAATTCCCAATTTCCAGGATTTTGGAAAAAAATTCCTTGACTTCATCAACAATTTACCAATTAATGATATTTTTATTTATTAATTGAAAAGTTGAAAACCTTAAATGCCCTTTTTCCACATGAGATTTCTCATTTTGAATTGTTTTCATGGTATATCCTTGCTGAAAGTAGGGCACGGTGTTGAATTGAACTGAAAGTTCTCAACAAGCACAACTGTCCATAGCTATTTGCATTGAGCATTCGCTGGTGCAACAGTAAAATAACGTCCATTGCTGATGAAGCTAATGAAAATGTCCCTGACAATTCCATGTTTTCCAGGTCAGTGGAAACCCTGCTTTAACTATCAGCTAACCAAACATAACCTTAATGTGAACGACACTTGGAATTTTCCATAACATTCAAAAACCTAATGCAGATAAGGCGTTGTTATACACTTTCTTCCAACAATTCCAAAATCAACTAACAAGAGCTTCTCCTAAAAAAATGCATGGATTATGAATTGAATTATTGCTAAACTCACCATAGGCGGCGGCTTGACCCGTTCGACGGGCGGAGCGATGACATCCGCTTCCGTCTTGACTTGCATCGGGGCGACTTCCTCCCGCTTCAGGACGGATGGCAGTTCGGGTATGGCCAGGTCCTCGATCTCGGTCTTCGGGCTCTCGAACTTGAGCGATTCGAAGGGGGCGCCCTGCTGGAAAAGGGCATCGGTGCTGTCCGTTTCGGGGATGGCGATGACCACGGGTTCCTCCTCTTCCACTGGGCTGCTGGTCAAGATGGGTTCCTCCTTGACTGCGACCTTGGCCTTCTTGGGCCGCTCTTCCTTCGACTTCTTGCGCTTTTTCCGCCTCCGCTTGCACTTGGCGTCCATGTCCGTGCTCACGTCCTTGATCTCTCCGAAGCAGGCGAAGTTTTCCACGTTCTCGGGCAGGCCGGAAGAGCCCTCCTCCTTGAAGTCGAACACATCGTACGCATTGGCCACGCTCTTGTTGTTGGTTTTGGCTTTGCCATGACAGCCGCTGGTGCTTCGGGACTCGTTTCTCGGCTTCACCTCTAGGTTCACCTGGTAAGGTAAGAGGGAATTATGTGGTAAGAGTGTACTTAGAAATGGCACTTAACACCATTAGTCGTGAGGTTACATGGATGGTTCATGGCATGCAGGAGATAGTAAGTTTTTGGAAGATTAGAGGTTTCTGATGGCAAAGCAAACGTGGAATTCATACGTTAAATTTTCCCTGAATTTTTTTTTTATTAAAATAAATCGCTTTTCCGTGTCTTTCTAATTTCTCTGACAATTCCAGGTTTTCAGGATGTGGGGAAACCCTTTACAATAATTGTGATTGGCATCGCCAAAGACTTTTTTATCAGTTAAAAAATTGTTGTTTGGGAGATTCTTCTCCATCTTATAAACTCACCTCGCTCCCGAAGCCGTGACTGGGGGTCGTTGGCGCGGAGGAGTCTATGCCGTGCGGATCACTGCCAGTTAGGCCTTCGTGATTCTCGTGGTTCTCCATCTCGGCCCTCATGGCGTCCTCCTCCTCGTCCAGACACTGGATCCACTTGACCGCTTCCTCCAGCTGCGAGATATTGTTCTGGCTGCCGAAGTCGTGCAGGACGTCGTGTTCAGACACGCTGATGGTGCAATAGTGTCCCTTGCTCTCCACCGCGTTCCTCTCCCTCGGCTTGGCTGCGGCAACCACCGCCTCCTTCACTTTCTCTCCCTCAGACTTGCACTTTCGCTTCTTGTCCTTCACCTTGTCCTTCCTGTTCTTCCTTCGCTTCTCCTCCTTCTTCGAGAGGATCTCGGCTTCCATGCTGGAGTAGAATGCGAATGGGTTGGTTTCCACCGCGTCCCGGAATATGGATTCCTCCTTCGGGGGCAGCACGGGGGAGAGGGAGGTGGAAAACGTGTCCTGGATACCGTGGTTGGAGTCCAGCCAGGAGTCTCCGTCTTTGGACTTGGGTTCCGGGGATTCCTTGCTGGTGATCTTGTTCTCGGCCGAGGGGTGAAATCGGTGCATCTGCTGCTCCTGACGTTCGTCGTCGGATTTGGCAGCTACGAAATCGGATTCCCTGAGTTCCTTCATCTCTCCATCCTTCCACTCCGGTGTCATCGGAGCTCGGTTATCCGGCACATGAAGGCGCTCTTCCACGACTGCGGCCTTGATGGACTCCCTGTGGGTTGCATGAGACGATATCTTCGAAAAAGGCGAGTCAACACTCGGCTTACCCTTGGACTTCTCGATGGTCTTCTCCTTCTTGGAGGCCTTGTTCTTCTTCTTTTTGACGGCCGGCTGCTGCTCTTCCGGAACGGGCATTTCGTCTTCGGACGAGTCCAGCCTGGGGTGCTTGTTCGCGTGTTCCTTCTTCTTCTTCTCCTTCTTGATGGATTTCAAGGCAGACGATGTGGATTTTTGGCTTTTCTGATTAGGAGGGACAGCGGCAGCGGCAATGTCCATCTCCAGGCAGGCCTCGCGGTGCTCCTTCAGAGAAGCCGCGTTGAGCAAAGATATCGGGTTGGAGGAATGATCGGACCTCTTGAAGCTGATCGGAGCGTCCGAGTCCGAGGAGTTGTCTCCCAAGCACAGCGCTTTCAGACTCTTCATCTCGTTTGACTTGTTTGCGGGGTGGTTTTTCGTTCGCGGGGTCTCCGCGTCCGATTGGTCGTTCACGTCCAGCTTGGGGGCCTTCTTCTTGGGGGCCCTGGGCTTCTCCTTCTCTGGCTTTTTCCTGCCCTTGGACTTCTGCTTCTTGCCGGACGTCTGGTCCATCACGGGGCTCGTGTGCGGCCTAGTGACGGTGGGCAACTGCAGCTCGTTGTCCGAGCTGTCCATGTCAGACCTGTTTCTGGAGCTGTGGTTGCGGCTCTCCGCGGCCTTTGACTTCTCCTTGCGGGGCGCTGCCGGGGTGGGCGGAAAGCTGTCGGCATCCTTGGAAAACTCGTGAAATATCTCGTTGTCGCTGTCGTCGAAGTGCATGGACGAGTGCCGCAGCGAGCTGCTGTTCTGCCTCCGATGATGGTGGCTCTTCTTGCCGGGCTTCCTGTCCTCTTTTAGGAAGTCGTCTTCCGAAGAAGAGCTTTCGATAACCAGCTTGCGTTTTTTGGCCTGCCTGCCCTTCGACGATGAAGTTTTGGACTCTGAGGTCTCTGTGGAATGACAGCTTCCTCCCTCGTCCGATCTGTCGCTGTCGTATTCCACCGACGTCGACTTGGATTTTTCCTCGCGTTTCGCTCGACTCTGCTTCAACGCGCTGAACTTCTCGCGCACCGTCTCCAGCTCTTTCTCCTTTTCCTTGGCCTTTTCGTTCAGGCTGGACCTGGCCTTCACCTTGTCGTACATCGAAAAGTACACGGGCTCATTGTCGATGAAACAAAACACGTTCTCCAGCTGCTTCTTTTCTGCCTTTGAGGCATCGCTCTTGGCCTTGTCGGCAGCGCTGCTGCCGCTACTTTTCTTATCTTTCGACTTTTCCTTTAGCTTTTCGCCTCCGTCACGATCGGTGTCTTTGTCTTTGGACTTCTCTTTGCTTTTGTCTTTTTCCTTATCCCTGTCTTTTTCCTTGTCTTTGTCTTTTTCCCTGTCTTTCTCTTTCTCCTTGTCCTTGTCTTTTTCCTTGTCCTTGTCTTTCTCCCTCTCTTTGTCTTTGTCCTTTTCCTTTTCTTTCTCCTTCTCCTTATCTTTGTCCTTGTCCTTGTCCCTATCTCTATCCCTTTCCTTATCTTTTCCCTCCTTGTTTTTCTTTTTCTGATCCCTGCTTCCCTTTTTTTCCAGCTCTTTCGACTTGAGCTCGCACTCAGACTTCACCTTGTTTTTGATGTGGTCTCCTCCGAGCTCCTTGCCAATCGCCTTGCACCTTTTCTCTTCTTTCGGCTTACTCGTAAAATTCCTCGCTTTATCTTTTTCGTGCTCGTCGCAGCCTTTGGTGTCGCTGCTGGAGCTCTTCCTTTCTTCCTTCTTCTCCATTGCAGTCTTGCTGGAGGATTTGGAGAGTCCCGGAGTCGAGGAGGATGTCGGAGATTTGGAGGATTTCTTGTTGGGTATCGATGAACTGCTGTTGTTGGGGTTGGGCTTCTTGATCTTGTCCTCGCTGCTCGAGCTGCTCAGTTTGGGCCTTTTGTGCTCCGGCTCAGAGGTTTTCGAGTCCGGTTTCGACCTGAAGACGTCCCTGTCAGGTTTCTGCTCGGTCTTTTCCGACTTTACGGATTTGCCCGACTCCGATTCCATGCTGTCGGTGGAAGTAACCCTCCTCTTGTTCGAAACGCACATCTGAGGTTGACTTTCCTTCCTCGCAGAATGCAGTTCTTTGATAGCTAGCGTTTGGGTTGGCTCTTTCTTGACGACAACGTCTTTGCCGCTGCCAGCAGAGATCGAATCCTTGCGCACTGAAGTGTTTTCTTTGGACGAACTTTCTTTTTTCGGATTCCCATCCTTTGGGTTGAAGGTCGGTGATGCCATAGTCGGGGCTGCAAGAGGCAGGTGTTCTTTCTTGTGCGAGTGCTGGAAATTACTACTATCCCTAGACATGGAATCCTTCCGGGAAACGCCTACATCCTTAGACTGAGGGTTGGCCTTGTGTCCATCATCCTTTTTTGCCGGCTCCTTGCTGGGAGTGTCCCGGCTGAACGAGGGCTCCTTTTTCACCCCCTGGTGTTCCTTGGACGCCTCCCTGGGATCCCTTTTCACGAGAATCCCAGTGATCTCCTTTTTTGGAACGATTTGCGGAGGCACACTGGCAGGTGGGCATTCCTTCTTCTGAGCCACGTTGAGAACCACGCAAGTGGGGGATGAAAGTCCCATCGCGGGATTTCCGGAAGGCAACGCATTGGCCGACTTTCCGTTTCCGGAGGCCGAAACCGCAGCGCAGCTGGAATTCGATTCCCTGCTGCTTTCTTTCCTCAGGCATGACGTCTTCGGCACATCCGAGCACTTCCTGTGCGGTGTGGTTGCGGTCGTCCCTTTGGGATTGTTTTCAACCGGAGCAGGTGCTGTTTGAGGTGCGGCCAATCGTCCGGCGCAAGATGCAGCCGGAGACTGAGATGCTCCGGTCGAAAACCCCGCATTGCGCGTGGGCGAAGCCGGATGGCTGGAACTGAGGATCGGCGTCGTGACGGCCATGGTGGTCAGCACGCTGGACGACATAGTGGCCGTGGAATGTACGGTCGCGGAGGGCGACACAGTGGTGAAGCTCCCCGGGTTTGTCATTGTGGGGTTCTTGCACAAAACCGAGTTCGGTGTCGGGGCCAACCTAGAGGTTACTGGCTCCGGCTGCACCTGCGGCTGGAGCACAGACGAAAACTCCTTGGCTGCCGCCTTGGTGCGAAAGCACCTGTTGGTCTTGGGCACCAGGTCGATGGGCGGAAGCTCCTTGGGCTCGTACTTCTCGTTGATGTGCTCCAGCCGTTTGGAGTCCTGGTCGAAGATGCTGCTCTTGGCAAGGAGTGACTTGACGATCTCTGAAGGCTCGCTCCTCAGCTGCTTGATGTCAGTCGGCAGCATTATCGGCCTCCGCTTGATGGTGTACTTCTCGTAGTCCACCTTGCTCGGGATGGGCGTCACGGTCGTGGTGGTTGTGGTCGTGGTTGTCGTGGAAGTGGACGCGGTCGTTGACGTCTCGGTGCTGCTGCCCATTCCGGTCGACGGGTGCGCAGAGCCAGACCACGCGTTGTACTTCTCGTCCAGCATTCGAATCCTCTCCTCCAGCGAGAGCCGGTTGGGCGACGCCAGGGGAGAGTGCTCCGAATCCGAGGAACTTTCCAGCCCTCCCTTGCCGCTAGGCGGCGTCTTCGACAGGCTGTTTTTGGGCTGCAACTTTTTGGGCGTTGTGCACTCCGACGTCACGGAGTCCGACACGCTGACGACTCCGCCGGAGGGCGAAGCCGGCGTGGTCGTGATGATGGTGGTCGTCGTGGCCGTGGTTGTGGTCGTTGCAGTCAGTTCGGCACTGCCTTCCTTGTGTGGGTTGTGCTGCAAAGAAGAACTGCCAGGGGACAAGAGAGAGGGGGAAGGGGATAAGGGCACACTGTGCCTACGGTGAGCGGTGGACAGCGGCGGAGGGGGTGGAGGTGACTTTATGCTCCCGGGCTTAGGGGACATCATCTGCTTGGGCGAGTGTTTGGGGGACAGGACCGAGTTCGCAAACCTCGGCAAGGGCAGGGACAGGGGGCATTCTCTGTCTCTTTTGGGCTCATCGTTGCCCTTCCCGTCGTGGGGCGGCTTCTGGTGGCCGTGATGGTGCATGGACAGCCGCAGCCCCTTGGCCGAAGAATACTTATCGATGGAAGACGTCTCTTCGTCCGCGCAGGTCACTTCCACGCTAGGTCCGTCCCTCGCCTTGCCGTGCGAGGAGTGAAGATGCGGATGCAGCTTGGAGTCTTCGCTCAGCGAATGCTTCGGCCTCTTGCACCCGGCATCCGCGCCGGACTCGTCCAACGAGGTCATGCTGCTGTTCCTGATCCCGTCCATGCGCTCTAGGGGCGGCCTCTTGGCCTTTGACTGCGCCTGGAGGCGGTTCTGCACCTTGCCCAAGTCCGCGGACACAGCCTTTCGCAGCAGCGACACCTGGTCGGCCACCTTCGCATGCTCCGCGTCAGAGTCCAGCGTAGGATTGGCGAGAATGTCTTTGGCGTCGCGGCTGATCTCTGAGTGCAGCGTCCTGAGGCTCTCCTTTCTCAACTCGGCCATCTTTACATCGTCCAGCCTCCGCCTCTTGTTAGCCGGGAACCGCGCGTCACCGCCCAGCTTGTTCAGCACTCCGCTGAGCAGCTGCGCGGTCTCGTCGTCGCACGAGCTCGCGCTGTCCTCCAGCTGCTCGATCAGCTGCAGCAGGTGGAATTTCTCGCTCTGCAGGTGCTTCAGGTCCTTGTCGGAGGGAACCGGCTTGGGAACGGCTTCCTCCGCAGCATCTCCACCTTCCAACGGCTCTGTTCTCTTTACCGAGTCCGTCACTGCCGGCTGTACGTTGCCGGCGCCTTCGGGCTTGGGTTTCTCCCCGCAGGACTTTTCCCCGACCGGCACGGCGACCACACGCGGCATCCGCGATATGCAACTTACGACACTCTGCAGCTTGCCCCCCTCCGGGAGCCTCGAAGGCGTCCTGTGTTCCTTGGCGGAAGCCCCGTGCTGCCGGTCCTCCGCGGCCGAGGCCAAGCTGGACCGCCGTGCCTCGGTCGGCGGATAGTCCGTGAGATCTGGCTTAGATTCGTCGTCTGCCGGAGCACTGTGCACCTTGCGGAACCGCGACCGGTCCAGTTCCACTTTAGTCCTTTGTTTCGCGGAACTGAGCTCCGCCGAGTTGCCGTCAAAGGAGGACGGCTCCCCTTTCGGCGGCATCGAGTCTCTGAGATCACTTTTACCGTCGGGAAACTTCCTTTTCGCAGGGTCCGAGAGGTCGCCGTACAGCTCCCTCTCGGGCGAAAGGTCGTACGGGCTCCCCCTGACAGGGCTACCCGTGGGGGTCCCCGGGCTGCGCGGCCTCGGGTTCATCTTGTCCTTTAGCCGCTTCAGTTCTGTCCTGATCAGCGGAGGGCTGATGCTGCGGCTCTGGTGCCGCGAGTTGGGTGGGCTTTGGCTGTGAAAGCTGTCCTGATCACTTATGCTGCGGTGCCTCTGCTTCCGCCGCATCCTGTCCAGCAGCTCGTAGTACTTGGCCTTCTTGTCCTCGGAGGCGTCGTCCTCCCGGCCACTGTCGTAGCGGTCGAAGCTGCGCTCGGCCCGCCGCGTGGCCTCCGCGGCCCTGGAGGGGGGCGGGCTGATGCTGCACCCCTCCCGAAGGCGCTCACGGGGACTCAGGCTCCGCTCTACCTTCCGCACTGGGCTGAAGCTGCGATCCCTCGTGGATCGGTCTTCGCCGCTGTAGTCTCGCCTCTCTCGCTGGCTGAAGCCGTACTCGCGGAGCTCCTGCTCGTAAGAATCGTCGTAGCTGGCGCCGCTGCCCTGGCTGTAGTCGTCGTCGGCGCTACGGCTGAAAACAGAAAAGATTTCCCCAGAAATTACAATGTGCCCAATGAATCCGTTTTACCGCCTGTACTCGAATGCAAGACGAAATTTTTGTAGGAAAAAAAAAACCAGGTCCAAAGCAAAATTTATTGACGAATGTATCGTAAAGGGATGTAGCAGCAGGTTTTTTAAAACTTTTTTTGATAAGCATGCTAGGGAAAAAAAATTAACGCAAAGTTTAACTGGAGGTAATTGCTTGGTTGTAATAAAGTATTGTTTTATTTCATTTATTAGCCATAAATATCAAAAACGTGAGTGCGTTTTAGATTCAAGTAAGAATGCTCTTTCCACAATTTCCCCTTTAAAACTAAGTGGTGCGACTTATTTTCGAATAAATGTTACTTCGGATTTTTAAATCGGAACCAAGAAGCGAGAAACGAACCGCATGTACGACACCAGACAAGCAATAAGAAAATGCATTAAACATTTTTTGAAGTTAAAAAAATATGATAAATTACATGTGATCGAATGCTTCGCAATATTCCTCGTTGGTGTCTAATTTAGTCTAATTTAGTTACCATTAAATATGATGAAATGATTACCTGTGTGTCCTATCAACGTATTCTTTGTGGTAGTTTTCGTAGCGGCTAGTGAAGGTTTGTTGCGTCCCTCTGCCCCGACTGCTGAAATTTCCCCTTTGGGTCCCACGAAAGTTGGCCGGACGAGTCGTTCCCCTCGGATTGGTTTCAAAGCGGGTGTAACCCCGCCCGTGGTTTTCGTACCCAATCCTGATTTCGCGAGTGCTGCTGCTTAAAAGAGAAAAAGCATTTTTCGAGATTTCAGCAATGGATGGATAATTCGGAAATCCGTAGTAAAAATTAATGTTTTTTCGTTGTTTACCTTTCCTCCCTGGCATCGAAGTTCTGTTCCCTCCGGTCCCATGGTCTGTCCGTGGGCAGTGCCTGCCCAGTCATTTCCATCTTTTCGTAGAAAGCCATCTGGCATTCGCGGCTGGCAAAGTCGATCTGCAGAAGAAGAAGAAAACATTAAAATCTGTAATTTACGACACGCCACGGTTTGGATGAGTAAGCGAAATAATGGATTTGAATAAAGTCGCAGCAATTTTCAATAATCCCATTCCAAAACAAGAAATTTTGGGAATCTTTAACCAATCATTACCAATATATCAACAGTCGTAAGATGGATCATTCCCCTACCTGTAATTTTTTGCCACCCAGAGCTCTCCCCCGCATTTCGGAAACCGCGATTTGGGCGAATTCCATGCGATCATAGAAGATGAGCGCGTGCCCCTTTTCCCGGTCAACGACCGTGTAAGAGACCGGGCCGAAACGATGAAACTGCCTCGCCAGGAACTTTTCCGTCACTGTATCGGCAATGCCATCCAGCCAAACGCATGTCGTAGGCATCGATTTACCGAATCCGAGCTAAGAAAAGTTTACGAGGAAAACGATCAAACATTTGTAACGAGGAATATCAAAACTGTTTACCTTTACATAATTTTCCTTACCTTGATCCTGTTTGCACCCAAGTGCTCTCCGTCCATCTTCCTCATGGCCTTCACCACGCTGGAAATGTCCGAATACTGCACGAAGGCGTACGAAGACACGGCACCCTGCTTCTTGATGTCAATCTCCTGCGAAAGACGGCGTTCGGTGTTCTGGATTAATTCAACGGCGTGAAAACCTCGCGATTAAAAGGCTCAGGATACGTCAAAGTCTTATTTTTGATGTACTTACGATGATCTCTCCAAACTGCTCAAAATGTTTCCTGAGTTCAGCAGCTGTGATATCTTTCTCCAAATTTCCAATAAAAAGCGTCCGCGTGGCCTTCGGGTGATACTCGTCCAGCTCGGCTTCCAGGGGCCTGAATTCGTTGTCGTCCACGTCCATACCTTCGTAGAGCGTTACTTCTATTTTGCTTCCAAAGAACAGTTTGTCCTTGGAAACCTCCATGGCTTTCTCGACATCCTCCGGCCTGTGACACCCAAACATAGCCAAACACAAATTTAACAATGAGAAAGCACGAAAACCGGACGGGGCTTCAAGATGAAGGCGGCGGTAAATACTCACTTTTTGAAGCAGACGACAGCGTAGCGATCAGTACCTTGGCCAATCACCTTGACCATCGTCACTTTCCCGTGTTTTTTGTACTCGTGAAACAGACCATCTTTCAAGCTTGTATCTAAAGAAAGAAATACAATGAAGTGCGTAGCAAAATACCGTGACAAATGTGACGCAGCAATATCTTAATTAAAACATCGTCTGCCAGTCACTCGTACTTGCGAAGGAATACTTTATGGAATATTCTACAGGGAAATTTTACAGAAAGCATTTGGAGAAGATCTAAAAACAAAAACTGCATCATGGATGCTTTCCTAAAAGCTATCTATCAAAGGCTTTATTTTTGGTGACAACAATCAGTCCGTTGTCGTTCACTTGCAGACTTACCATTGGATTTTGCATGTATTCATATTTCTTCAAAATATTCCAAGCGCTCGTAAGCGCTGAAGAGAATGTGGCGAGTGAAATTTTAGAAAACTCACCACTAGACCTCACGGGAAGATTCCGAACGCATATTCCCAGATGCCGTTTGTCGTCCTTGTCGCAAGTCAAGGAATCCATGGAGTTGGAATTGTTGTAAGAAGGAATCCCTATTGAAGAGCATGTGTTTGTGGGCAGCGGCGTGGAGACCGTCGACTGCAGCTGCGGAACTGGGGTGCTGGCAATGCTGGATGGTTTGTCCGAACCCCTTCCAGCTTTGCCACTACTCCAACTGCTGATGTGAGAGTAACGAGAGAGAGAGAGCTCATTGAGTGAATGTTCCGAGCGAAAAAAACCAGCAAAAACTGCAAGCCTTGTCGCTCGTAGCTTACCTAGGTGATCTCGACCTGGACTTTGACCTGGACTCTGATGGAGACTGACTTTGGCTGGTTGCACTGCTGCTGCTACTACTCCTGGAACCCGTACTGGAACTAGACGACCTGGAACCGCTGGAGCTCTGTGAGCCAGACCTGGTTTCAGACCCAGACTGTGAACACGACCTAAGGAACCAAAAAGGGGTTCTATGTGGTCATTCGTTCTTAATGAACATTTATACAATTTTTTTCCAGATAAACTGCAGGGCCCTATTCCACAACCGTTATGGGCTTGTACTTGTAAGAGGTGTAGAGTGATATGTACAAGTTGTATTCCACAAAAGTCAATTTTATCAAATGACACGTGTTGCGTTCCACAAAAAAGTATTAGCAATAGCAATTTCTTCATAACTTCTAGTGAATATCCTACAGGGGAGCAGATACATGTACCTTGTAAATTAAGTACAATTAAGTATCAGAAGCATTAAAGGAATTTTAACTTTAGGTTTAGGTTCAACCAATGCCGAAGTGCAACGTGAACATACCAGTACTTTCATGACGTCATCTGTAAGAAATTGGTGGAGCACCATTCTACAAGTCCACAAGCTACGAGGCCCATACACTCGTAACTTGTTCACAAATATTTCTAGTTTAGCGGAATAGGGCAAAAGAAAGCTCTTGCTCGAGGCTTGCGGCCAAGATCCAGGTAAGAGACCCTCAGTGGTCCTTCAGGATCTAATGTTTACTTCGACCGTTGCGTAAAGACGGGTTTTATTAGACGAAGACCAATCGGGGCTCAATGGGCCCATGCTAGGATAACTGTGTTAATTCTAGAGCTAATTAAATGGCCTGATGCTCCGACCCTCGTGTTTCCTACCTGTTTTGCCTGGTCTTCGTCCTTCCCGGCGAAGACCTCCTTGACAGCCTTCCCGAAGAGCTGTCCCTGTCCTCGCCATACTGTTCCGGCTGGGGATACCTCGGCTGCTCGAAATGTTGCCTGGCATTATGACTTCGGAAGTGGGTCGCTTGCCTGCAAGAACACAAGAGGAGACATTCTCTCAGCATTCAAAACAGAACAGAAAACAGCTGCCCTGAGGGGAGTAAAAGCCCTTATGGCACAAACTGCAAACATATTGAATATGTGTGCTGGATTGAAAGTAAAAAAAAAGAAATTCAAAAGGAAAATACGGTAATACATATTAAAATTAATAACAAAAAAAAGGAAATCAATCAGTGATCGCTGAAAAAAGAAAAATAATAATAAAGAAGTCTTACAAACGTTCGCATGTTTTAGTTTAGATAAAAGTAAAAATAAAAGTCTGAGTTAATGTCAATTTGTGTGCATTGCTAGCATTCGTAGTCGAAGAGCTTCGAGAGAGACAAAAGAAACGCATTAGTGGGGGTCTGCTAGTGATAAACACCAATGACTTATTCAAGGACGCTTTTTCGAGGACTTTCACTGACCCCGCAGACCCTTTCGCGTCTGACAAAATCCGGATAAAGCGAGGTGGCACGGGTTGAAGGACGATTGATTGTTTTCCAGGTACGAGATTGTTTTATTCGTTTTTTATTGGCTCTCATCGTCAGCAAAAGTGTGAACCTGCCTAAACATTACAATGAGCCCTGGATTTCCATTTGAAAAGGAAGACCGAATGCGCCCAAGGACGACACCATTCGAGAAAACAGTTTTGATCCCACTGACGTTGTTCTTTTAATTCCCAGAGATGTCTCGGTGCTCATGGACATTCATCAGCAACACGATTGAAAACAAAGAAAATGTTAATGAAGGGTTGAGAGTGACTGTGGCCAAAGAGAAGTAAGTGCCACACGCAGGAATGCATGGACTGGAACCTAATAAATTCCTGGGTTTAGATTTGATTTACTTTTTAGAAGAAAGTTCAGGGAACCAATGGAACCCATGAAAAATCGGATTCAACCATCCAAGCCCACCATGTCCAATTAACAATATTCCTCCTTTCCAATACAGAAATTTCTCATCTACAGCTACAGTGTATCTTAATCCAGAATTATCTTCATTCAGATAATCAAGAAGGGCTAGGATGGTCTGATATGGAGACCATACAAAGTTTACCTTTATTCTTCTGTATTGTAAGAAAAGCGTCAAAAATTAAGATAAAAAGAGTCCAGGACTTCGGATTTATTCTGCAATATTTGCACCACCAAATAACGGATCTGACAAGGATCAAAGTTGATCTAACAATTCCAGAGGGCAGAGCTACTTGTCAACATGGACTACTGTCCATGGATTTTTGGGTCATCCTATTCCATTAACAGAAGTCATGGACCAAGGGAAAACGCATTTTTCGATGAACGTCCTTAGTGGACGGTCCCTTGGCCAAAGGTAGGAGGCATCACCATATGCGGCTCAAATTTGTGACGAATTGAGGGGGAAACGGAAGAGAGTTCGAAACAATGGCCGGTGGTCAATTGGCCACGCCAGGGCACATCCGTCTTCAGAGGGCCGTGCGCTGGCCCGCACCTCGCCAATTATCACAAAGCCTCTGTTTTTGTTTTTATTTTATTGCCGAAGCAACGCCATCGCATTGTGTCCGGTCATTTACGTCGACCAGGTGCCAATTTATGCAAATTTAAGCCGAACCGGGCGAGGGCAATGGATCCTCCTCCCAATCAAAGACCTCTGCCAAGGGTTAGCCAACCAGAGCTCACGTCCAGGGGGTTCCCCAGAAATAAGTTCAACTTCACCGCGATGACCTTAGACGGTGGCCAATGAATGGGATTAAGCGCCCAGTAAATAAATATCTGGACTTTTGAATTGAAGCCAAATTTTGGAGCTCGATGAAAATAAAAGGGGGATAAAATTCGACATTTCGCCATTGACACAAGGGGAGGGGTTTCCAGAATTTAAAAAATCAAACCCTTGAGATGGATCCAGGGAGCGTATTTTTCGACCGAATTCGCACCAGTCATCGTGATTGGCAAATCGAAAGGAAAGAAAAGAGAAAATCTGGCTACTTTTTTATATATATATATAATTTTGACAAAACGTTTTTCAATATTTTCAATAGGTCTCATTTGTTACTCGCAAGACTTCTGATTCGACGTGATTTCGCATTCAAATCGTAAAGAATCGAGTTTCGGCTTGAAAGCAATCAATAAATACAGTCACCCGGTGCTTTTATCACCATCTATTAAATAAATAAAAAAAACTACGAGTGACTCACGAACATCGTCACACCGTGAATGGCAGAAACCAGAAAAAGGTTAGAAATAAAATTAAACTTGCCAAATTTTTATTACAATTCAAGATGTGATGAAACGAAGCGCTCGGATGGCGTATAAGCCCAATTTTAAGATGTGAACGGAAGGGGTGCGGCTTATACGATGGCACCCCCCTTTCTATTTCTCCCAAACTTAAACACAAACGGTTTTTAATGGTTTTTAAATGGTTAAATGGTTTTAAAGGCAATTTTAATCCGCTTCAAGAAAACAAATTGACTCTCAATAATAAGCTAATCAAAAAGTTTGTTTTATGAAATAATTTAATTTTTCTTAAAACTAAGGTCAAAGTTTGGGATTGCCACGCGGCTGACACGCCAGCAAATATGGTATTTAAAATTCTGGTAAAATCACCGACTTTTCAAGGATTTCGAATAACAATGAACTTTTAAAGAGCTGTAATGCCAATCTAATGGCATAAACCAAACGACCTGTATAAATAAACCCAGGATTTACAAACAACAACTAAAATTAAACATCATTGCCACCTGTTGCATTTTAACAACGCACGCCTTCCTGGACTTTCTTCGCAATCAATGCAAACCTGCCAATCATTATGACAATGGCCTACGCCATTATTGACGATACCGGAAATTTCCAGTTTCGTATTTTTTTTTTGTTTGTTGTTGCTTTTTTTTATATCTCTACTCTAGTGTGCACTAAGTGCTCGAAACCGGGCAACCGGAACATGCGCATTAATTTCAATCAAGCAGCTCCATCCAAAGTGCTATTATTGTGTTGGTACCTAGGCAACAGCCATTTTAACAATTCAGGGAGGAAAATCTCAGAATTTTACAAAAGTACGCGGTCAGACGGTACTTACTGTAGTGCATTGACTTCTAAAATTTCCAAAATTCCGTAGTTTTTTCCCCCCCTAACCTTGATTTTGAACAATTCAACGATTACAAACCCAAGTCGTACAAATAAATTACAGTAAAATTAAATTATTATTCAAGGACTCGCAGACGCATTGTTTTAACACACGGCATATCTTAATGATTTTTTTAAGTGCAAGCATTTTTTTAATCAAGTCGAACTGGTTTTGGAACCCAAAAATTTCCAATTTTTTGATTGATTGATATGGGGCGTTACATTTGTTTCCAAAAGTTTCCTCTCTCTCCCTTCTGAACTATCAGTCAATGATTGCATCAAATTCATAAAAATAAACGACCGTAATGTTAAATGTCAAGCGTAGTTTAAGTTTTTTTTAAAACTTAAACCATCGATTTAACAAAAAAAGTAATCTTAATTGGAATTATTTTCAAACAGTTATTAGCATTAATAACAAACAATTTCAATGTCTTTGAGTGCTTCACATGCCACCCCTCCCGTTAAATATCCTTCAGTAATTACATCAAATCCATTAAAAAAATGTTAATTTAATGACTATTCCCGTACCTTAAATAACGTAATTTTCACATATAATTACTTTTGAAGAATTTGATGGCATAAATAACTGGAGTAAAAAACAAAACTTCAACTGAGGTCTTACCTGTCCACTGGCGTCTGATATCCGGCAGGTGTCGCTCCACTTCCGGCACTGCCGCCACTTCCGCTTCCGCTTCCACCAGAGGCTCCACCCCCAGGACCTCCTCCTCCTGGGTTGTTGTTGCTACTGCTGTTGACTCCTCCTCCTCCTGCTCCAGTTCCTCCTCCTCCTGACCCGCCTCCCGATCCAGCTCCTCCTCCTCCGCTTCCGCTGGCTCCTCCTCCTCCTCCACCACCTGAGCCCGTGGATCCCGATCCTCCTCCTCCTCCTCCTCCTCCCCCTGCCCCCCTGTAGCCCCTCTCCCTGGGTCGCCCCCTCTGCCCCTGGTACAGTTCGTCTTCATGGTAGCTCATTGACCGTCTGTACGCTTCTCGCTCTGGAGGGCGCTCATAGTAATGACTAGAACGTTCGTACACTCGCTCTTCCGGTAATCTGGAAAATAGATTTTAAAAATAAAATTAAAAAATCAGTGACATTTTGGGCGTGGTCATAACAGCCTGATCCGAGTTTAGGCTCCATCGTGTGTGAGAGAAGTAAACAATTGCTGTAAACGCTTAAAGGATACCAAACCATAACGTCTTAAGTGCCCCCCCCCCTCCTCCTCCTCCCAAGTACGTTTTATTCAGCTTAATAATTCGGATTAACCGAGATGAAGCAACCGCGGGTGAATAATACTCGGATTAACCGATGTCTCGAGCGGATGAACATTGATAAAAGCGTTACAATAATTAAGGCAAGGGCGTGATGGTGTGCTGGGCTGGTTGGAGGCTATAGATTCTGATTAAAACATATTAAAAAAAAAGCGAGTTGTTAACTATATACACTATAAGGATGTAAGTACAGTCGAACCTCGATAACTCGAAGACCCAGGGGACCCCCAAAAATATTCGACTTATCCGAAGTTCGAGTTATCGAATTTACCTCCCATTCCTCTCTACTGGCACTTAAGATGGGTCGACTTGGTTTAAATGGTTTGATATGTACCATAATACTATAGTTGTACGCATTTCAATTTTTTAATAGCCTATGTAAACAACAAGAGAAGAATGGGGTCAAAAGGTTTATTAAAACTCACAAAATTTGGCCTCATTACATATTAGTATAATTAGTATACATACCATGTAAATCTCATTTGAAAAAAGCAGTTATTTCTTGTTGTTTGCATTTTTTAAGTTTGTTGGCATTCACAAAGTCACCTAATTTTTGAATCTATCACAGGAAATCTATCACAAAATCTTCGACTTAGAAGATGTTCACTTCGAGTTATCGGGACAGTTTTTTAAAGAAAAATATAGAAATGATTCGGGACTTGATTAAAAGTTCGAGTTTGCGGATTATTTGACTTATAGGAAGTCGAGTTATCGAGGTTCTACTGTATTATGATATCACTAAGCACACTGATATCAGCAGTCCCAAAATAGTATACCGATGTCGATATATATCAATATCGGTATACTATCGTTCTAATACCACCAAGGTTATACTGATATCGGTATAGAATCAGACTGGTACCTGTATAAAATCATACCGCTATCACTAAGCAAACAGGTATCATCAGTCCCAAAACCCACTACATGTATGGCGATATCGGCATACCACCACACCGATATCACTAAGGCTATCTTTATAAAATCCTATTGGTATCAGTATAAAAGCATACTGATATCAGTAAAGAATCACATACCGATCTTTTCTCCAGGGCACAAGGCCAAAGGGTGTCCCAATTACAGCAGCAGGTGGGGAATTGGCCCCTACAACGTTTTGCGCCTTATGCACCTTTGCACCTTATGGTTTGGCAGCCTTCATTTAGCTGGAGCGCCGTATCCCTAGCGCCTTTCCCCACCCCCTTAAGCGCGTAATACCCCCGGCGTGCTTATTGGAAGCGGTAATAGCGGCCGTATATTAGCAGCCGCCATGATGCGATGGCAGATATGGGCGCTGGGTAATTTCCCTCATCCGCGGCTTTGCGTCGAACGAGGCCCGCTTGGAATTCGTCTACGCCAAGCTGCAGCTTCCGGTCAAATTTTCGGCCAGCCGAGCGCCAAACAACGCCTTTTGATGGGTCGATTTGACACCGGAAACGACGATAAATGAATTCGGTGGCGTTGAGGAATTGGCGTAGCGGACGTCTGGCAGCACTGTTCCCGGATCCAAGATGGCCGTCGAGGAGGCGCCGCCATGGGACCAGTCCTATGGTCCACAATTGAAGGACTGTGCTGGAGAAAAGATCGGTATGTGATTCTATACTGATATCAATACTGGTTTTTCCGACTACTAATATCTGCATGCTTAGTGATATCGGTATTATAGTGGTTTTTGGAACTACTATTATCAGTATGGTTAGTGATATCACTACATTTTTTACTAACATCGGTATATATGATTATAACCTTAGTGATATCCGTACGATTCTATAATGATATCACTGCATATACACTGGTTTTTGGGACTGCTGATATTTGTATGGTTGGTGATCTTCCTACATGCTTTACTAATATCAGTATATTTGTACTGATATCGACTGTACTGATTACACTGACCTTTTCCACCGGGGTGGACCCAATTTTTCAAAATGAAAGCAATCGAAAATCATAGCCAGATATACGTGTATTAAATGAGTATCTCAGGCCCTGAGGGTCCAACCTGGAGAAAATGTCAGTTTATGACACTACTGATATCAATGATTCTATAGTGATATTACTATACTGATAGCACAGTTTCCAAAACACTACATAGTGACAGATACTGGTTGTTTGGACTGCAGATATCAGTGTGCTTAGTGATATCACTGCATAGTTTTTTCTGCACTGATAATATTAGGATGGACACCGATATCAATACATATCAGTATATTTGTACTGTCATCTTAAAGATTGCAGTCGGCCATCTCAAAAAGGCCACTTGTACAAAAGTTGTAGCTATATGGCTCTTTGCAAAAACCTTTTGTTGGCCATCTGCTACCACCAACCAATCACTGCAATTAGACGTTCGAATGCACTTGTAAAGGACATCAGCAACGTATTAGAAATTCAATTCAGCAAGGATGCCGGTGACCACCATGAAGAAGACATGGTACATCGATAACTGCATATTCCATCGGCACGTACAGGATCAGAAATATAACAGGCCACGCATGAGCCACCCAAAGAAACTTTATATGTGGCTGTCTACATGACGTCATTTAATACGCCATTTATGTCACGATAACCCCGAAGGTAATTAGATATGGATATCACAAGGGGGAAAATCGATTGCAAGTGTAATCCCACTGAACAGCGCTGACAGGATTGCTTGCATTTTCACATCATGATGGTATGTTCGGTAAATGACACGGTATTATCATGCGCATTTCCCACGTATGGCATACTATACATGGGTATTTTATATGGACACTGACAGTATGGACACGTAAAATCATATTGTAGATTTTATCCTGGTATCAGTATAACCCTAGTGATATCTGTATGATTCTATACTGGTATCAGTATAACCTTAGTGAAGAAGAAGAAATAAGCACAAAGGGGGGATTCCCGTTCTGGCTGAAATTTAGAGTTGTAGGAACCATAAATATGAAAGCCGTGTTATTGCAGTAAGAATTAAGGAGAATATGAAATGGAATCAAAGTTTTGAACTTTTTGGTTGAGATTGATGGGGCATAACCTTAGTGATATCAGTAGGATTCTATCCTGACATCAGTATAACCTTAGTGATACCATTATGATTCTACACTGCTTTCGGTATAACCTTAGTGATGTCAGTAGGATTCTATCCTGACATCAGTATAACGTTAGTGATATCAGTATGATTCTATCCTGACATCAGTATAACCCTAGTGATATCATTATGATTCTATCCCGATATCAGTATAACCCTAGCGATATCAGTATGACTCTATCCCGATATCAGTATAACCCTAGTGATACCATTGATTCTATACCGGTATCAGTATAACCTCAGTGATTTTAGTATGATTCTATCCCGATATCAGCATGATTCTATCCTGATATCAGTACAAGCCTAGTGATACCATTACGATTCTATATTGGTATCAGTATAACCTCAATGCCATCAGTATGATTCTATCCTGATATCAGTAGAACCTTTGTGATATCCGTATGATTCCATAATGATATCACCACATACACACTGGCTTTTGGGACTGCTCATATGCTTCATATGCTTCTTGGGACTACATCAGTATGGCTGATGATCTCACTACATGCTAATATCAGCACATGATCAGTATACGTGCACTGCTTATACCAATCTTTCCCCCCAGGGCAATGACATGCACAGCATAAACAACCAGAACGTGCAAACGCACTGCATATGGACATTTATGTGGACATGGATGGCCTTCTGTGGATTTTACAGACGTGGGAGGGACATCTTTAACTCGTCTGCAGAGCATTGCCCTCATCAGCAAGCACCAGACCTGCTTCCCACAAGAAACTTAAGTCCTGATAAATCAGACATGTGCAAATATTTGCAGTGAGAAGGCATTTGGCACAGCAAGCCTGGTCCTCTCCAGAGCTGCGCAACAGCATTGGTGCAAAAATCAATGAAACGGCCCATGAATTACAACCAGGGTCAGGGGGGCCAACGAACAGCCATCTTGGCGAAATTTGCGCCCATAAAAGGCGAGGACATTTTTTCCGGGAAATTTTCGGGCAAAATGGATTTGCCATTAAGCCTGCCGCACCTCCGTCCTCGTCCAATTTTCGGCGTGCCGAAATGGGCCATCAAGCGGAAACGACGCCATTTTTATGACTGCTGGCTCAGGCGGGGTTTAGGAGCCCGAGGGAGATAAAAAAAAAAAACATCATCTGGAGGCATAAAAAGGATAAAAATTCAAATCTAGTTAAAAAAGCGGGCGTGAACAACAGCCCGTAACGCTGGATGAAATTAAATTCAAGGACTTTCAAGGCCCCGGTTCCATGCCTTGCAGCAATGGAGTATCAGCCCCTTTAACGTTGAAGACATCAATACTCCCATCTAAGAAATGCAAAGCCTGGAGCTAGACTGCCAACTCTGATTTTAACCCAGCCGAATTTAGCTTGCATTTTTCCAGCACTTCGGTCATGGAGAATGCATTTTTCAAGGATTTCGAGAATGAGTACTTATTCGAAAAAGTGCTAGTAGAAAAGAGAGGAAATTGTAGGTATCAAGTTGGTGCATTGGTAGATTCTCAACCTCAATTCAACCCATCTGAATCTCAAGTCATTTTTCCAGCACTTCAGCCATGAAGAATGCATTTCAAGGATATTGAAATTGGTGCTCGTTGAAAAAACAAGTCTCTTCTACCAAGTAATTTGGCAAGAAACCTGAGATGCACAGTTGGAGTATTGGTAGATTCTCAACCTCACTTCAACCCATCTGAATCTCAAGTCATTTTTCCAGCACTTCAGCCATGAAGAATGCATTTCAATGATATTGAAATTGGTGCTCGTTGAAAAGACAGGTCTCTTCTACCAAGTAATTTGGCAAGAAACCTGAGATGCACAGTTGGAGTATTGGTAGATTCTCAACCTCAATTCAACCCAGAGGAATTTTGCATTCATTTATCCAGCACTTCAACCGTAGAAAAAGAATTCAAAGATATTCAAATTAGGGTTGGTAGGAGAGGCAAAGAATTAGCCAGGGAATTTGAAGTACCAATAGCATTGATATATTCTTAAACCACAATTTATCCCAAAGGAATTTTCGCATTCGTTTATCTGGCATTTCAACCATAGGAAATGAATTCCTCAAGGATATTCAAATTAGGGCTGGCAGGAAAGGCTCTGTGCCATCAAGGGAATTTGAGATCTACAAGTAACAAGTTGAGGTACTGATAGATTCCTAAAGCATTTGATATTCCTTAAACTGACTGGTATTAATAAATGACGACCCTAATTCTAATTAGGTGTCTTTTGAAGGCCTTTACTGACTTGTAAGCACCTGCAATTCCACCCGCAATGTGGACAATATCCCTGCATAAAAACCATGGCCACCACTAAAAACAGACATCATTAGGGAACTGCATGTATATATTCCTCTACATGTTGCCAAAGATGCCAAATGGGATAAAGAAAGCAGCCAAAGCAGTTTGGAATGGAATCGAAAAATGTGTTTCAATGGCACCTAACAGAACCCCGAAGAGTTTCGAACAATGCAACCCCAAGTTCTACCAGGTTTGGATGAAAGGACAAGCAGAGCCACGGGGGTAAGATTCAAAGATTTTAAGCCGCACGGAGTTACATAAAACGTCCCCGAGAACCGCACAATACACATGATAGCGCCAATGTTAGTTTGACAACAGGTTCCAAACCTGGTAATGGTGGATGTTGCAAAGACACCACAACATCGCAAAATCATTTCAAACGTCGATATTCACCGAGCCTCGAAGTGGGGAGGTAACCTTTTGTCATGTCTGTTATGGCCTTTGACACCCCTAAATTCCGCGTTACCAAGCACTACAATTGCAGATTAATAAGTCTGGCAAATATGCTGCATTAATTGCATAAGATGCTATTTTCACAATGTCAAATGCCAGGAACTGATGCCATTGGTCCCACTGGACGTCGTCTTTCTATGCTGCCATGAAAGGCGTGTTCCCAGTAAGTGCAAGTTATAAGTTGGCGTTGATAACGTCTCTGCCCTTTGTACACGCTGCCCATGCTACTACCCATTGAATGATTTAATGAGGTCATCAAACTCGGGTCCCAGGAGACTGAAGGGCCTGAGGGGTTTCACTGGTGTCTTGGAACGATGACTGAACTTGACCTTTTAGAAGAAGTTATAAGTTGGCGTTGATAACGTCTCTGCCCTTTGTACACGCCGCCCATGCTACTACCCATTGAATGATTTAATGAGGTCATCAAACACGGGTCCCAGGAGACTGCAGGGCCTTAGGGGTTGCACTGGTGTCTTGGAAAGATGACTGAACTTGACCTTTTAGAAGAAGTGATAGGCAAAATAAGTTATCCAGGTGTCTGAGTGGGCAGCTTCCAGTAGATCTAAGTATTTGGGTTCTTATGGGCTGACAGCTGATGAATTTAGAATAAAGGTAACATCAAAGTGAAAACCAAGAAAGGAAATCAGATGTCTATCACAATGACATTAATATCATCAGTTTTTGTTTTACGACTGATTCCCAACTGACATTATGATTGGTTGCATTATTAATGTGTTGATACCCAGCATTAATTTTACAATTACAACTATTTGCAAAACTGTCACAAGCTTCCTCTGCTGCTGCCACTAGCTAGCACTGTTTTAATCGGTGAACGCTACAGTGTTCTCCATCCTACACCGACATGGTTTTCTGACTGTTATATCTTATACAAACACCAATTGTCCATCCACTGTTCCAGCTATTATACTAAACAATCAGCTTTCTACACAAGGGCTTCACGAGTTACAGATCCAAGAAATCGTTTAAAGCATTGCAAACCCTCACCACAGAAGAAGAACAGATGGTTGAAAGGGCATTAAGAAGTCCTATAAAGAACACTTGCAACTCGAGCCCACCAACTGAAAGCCATGAGTGTCCGATCACCAAAAGAGCCACAGAAAGACAGACAACAATTGGAAGGAGGGCTATGGCTGTGACAACTCCAGAATTAAACTGCAGGTTGAATACTAGAAACATGCCGAAAGTTGCAGTTGAACAAAGAAATCCCAGCATTTGTTGTCTCCAGGCCAACTTTGAAGAATCAACAGAACTGAAAGACAGTGAACAAAAGCTTCCTCTCCAAGGATGTCTGAGATGCCTTTGTCACAAAACGTCTCCTGACACGTGCTGGTCAAGAGATTGGAAGCAACAGACAATATCCATGTAAATATATACCTAGGACCACAAAAAAGAACCATGTCAGAAACTAGGATTCAGCTCGATTTTCTCTGGTAGCTCGATGGCCAGCTGGGTTCCCCTGATGATGAAATACAGAAGCCAGGATTAGCGATTGACCAGACTGTTTTTCCACTCTGGCCAGGGACATAACTCGTGTCTGAAGATAAGAGAGCTTTTCGGGATTAAGCATCCACGGACACAGACAAGCCCTGCAAAACATGCCAAACTTATTGCAGCATTCCAGCCATGCAAAAAACAAAAGTCATCAGCATGACGTCTTGCAGAAGATATGGACAACTACCTGATGCCTTGGGTGATGGCTTCGAAATGCCAAAATTGTGTGAAACATCTCTAAATCACTGCACGTCCCGTCTACATTTTTTTCACAACAGTATACATTTCAAGTAAATGAAAAACAACATCTCAAAATGTTCTCTGGCAACAACCTTACAAACACTCCATGTATTAAAATCCAAAAGGCCAGGCACTCTCCTCTCCTTAAAGGATTCCATAAAAGGCTATGGAATAAATAGTTGCACAAAAACATTTAAAATCTATTCTTGTGAACAGCGGCGAAAAACAGCAAAATTACTGGTCCGGCATTGTGGGAACCCGGCCTTACAGAACCTCATTGGGTCTGCGGAAAACCCTAGAAGTGAAGTGCACCCATCTGTGGTGCAGGCTCCTTAGGGAAGAGTGAAACCAGCTGCATGAACCCACAGCAATGGTCCTAATTCTAGGTCTTAAATCATGCCAGACAAGAGCTGCTGGGAATGTAGGAAAAAAAGTTTACACTTTTTTTTTTATAAAAAAAGCAATATTTACGAGACAAGTCCACAGAAGCGGATAGAAGATTCCAAGGAATATGTGCAAATGCACGGTGCTATCACAACATCTTTAAGATGACAATTTTCACTTTATGAGGAAACATGAAATTGCATTGCATATTGCAGCATCACCGTGCAATATTTCGCAGTTTTGCATTATTGCGCCCAGTGAAGTAATCCTGATTCCCAGATTGTGGAAAATTCGATATTGCTGAAGAAGCGGCGCAGCAGTTCTGGTCCTGCAGAAGTGTTTGTGCAGAAACTATGTGAATGCCAAATAAGCATTTTCTGCAGACCTCTCAGCAAACACCAGTGGAGTGAACATGGGAGGCTTCCGGTTTTTCGTGATTGTCTTCATGTTCTCATTGTTGACAACACCTACCTCCAGAACTTAATTGCGGTACATGCATGTCGCATCTATTTGACCATCAATTCTGGACATCACATCAAGACGTGCTTCTTCCAAACCACCAAACGTGCAAGCAAACAGAAGAGCAAGGCCATTTGCTCATGTGCTGAACAGCAGACAGGAAGTGCAAGAAGAATTTGACAAAAAAAGTGAACAGACCTTGGTTCACTTAAATAGGTCTTAGGGTACAGTTGGAGAGTCCCACTCAAAGGTTTTCTTTAAATACAAGTACAGCAAAAAAGAAATAAAACTTAAAAAGTATTGCATTGTGTTACATTGATGCACACAATAGTAATGTTACATAATGGGAAAGTAAAGTTAATTTTAATTTGAAATAAATATTTCAACGAAAAAATTCAGTCCCTTCCTTCAAGAGTCGAGGCCTTCAAAGTACAATCCCACTTATACAATAACCATTGTCCTTAACCATTTCAGGCCAAGGGCAACTTCCACATTCCTACAACATGATTATAACAAGTAAGGTATTTTAAAAATTTACAAAAAAAAAGTTTACTCCAAATGGCACTATTGGTGAGAAGTGGAGCTAAATTCTAAAAAAAAAACATGCTCTGAAATTTTCAACATTGCAATGAATAATGGCTGACAAATTCCCAGTTACAGAGGTTTTCAGGGTAAAAAATGTTCGGACTGAGATACACATACCAAGTGGCGGAGGTTCCCCTCTCACCAGCTTTGATTGAAGTAAACAATACATGGCTACAGGATATCCAAAGGTATTCAATGTTCACTTTATTGATACCGTTTACTTTGCACCAGTCTAAAATTTCAAAATATACTCAAAATCAGCCAAGCGATCACTATCGTTAAGTGACTGTTACAGACAGACAGACAGACAGACGTTCAGCCCAAGATCTCTAGCATCATAGGGCAGATTTATTATTCCCAGAGACCTGTCACAAAACGCAATAATGTCGGAACACAGGGGGTGTGACACAGGCGACAGCACACACACAAGCGCACTGATTTAAGACCACACCGAAATCCGACACATTTACAACTGGAACGCATTATGTCAGAATCCTGTAATAAAGAAACGGCTGACTTCCTCCAGCAAGAGACAAGGGATCTGGGCTGATGAACAGCACCAGGCCTCATAAATCCCTGTTTTTCTAATTGGGACCATGTAGTGGCATGATTGAATAGCTCTGGTTTCCGATCCATAAACGATTCCGTTGCTGCCTGAGTAACGGCTTTGTCATGATAAACAGGGGGAAATGTCACACTAATAACATCATTCCAAGCCGACTGCAAATCACTGGTGGTGAAATTAAGCCAGGCCTCAAAACAGCCTGTTCTCAATTTATGTAGCCCAGGGTGCCAAAAACGTTCTCATCACTTTTCCATTTTTCTCTTTTCGCAAGGTTCCTGCTTAGATTTACAGAATCCTTTCCCTGACTTATCCTGACTGCCCCAAGAAAATTTCCCTGACTTTGAAACTTCTGAAGCAGAGTCAAACTCTGGTGAAAAGATTAGTATAACCAGTACTGATTTACTGATAATAGTGATAACGTAGGGATATCACTAATCATGCTGATATTAGTAGCCCCAAAAACCACCATAATACTGATACCACTAAGTACACGATATCAGTAGCCCCAAAAACCAGTGTATATATATATATATATAATGATATCAGTATAGAAAAATGTAGGAATATCACAAACCATACTGATATGAGTAGTCCCAAAAACCACCATAATACCGATGTCACTAAGTACACGGATATCAGTAGTTCCAAAAGCCAGTTTGTATATACAGTGATATCAGTATAGAAAAATGTAGGAATATCACTAACCATACTGATATCAGTAGTCCCAAAAACCAGTATAGATCAGTATAGAATTATACTGATATTAGTAGAGAATCACATACTGATCTTTTCTCCAGTGAACATTCATACACAGTTAAATTGGGATATTTATTGAGAACAAACTATCAGGTTTTAGTGTTTTTAGGGTTTATTTTCGCATCTTTAGTAACTTCAGTACATATCCAGGTGCACATATATTTCTCCTCCAAGGCCAATGCAGTCAGAACCCACAAATGAACTTAGTTCCAGTGCCAGCTTGGACTAGAAGTCTTCAGACCCTTGCTCCCAGCACCCCCACCAAGTCCTGCCGACTTCCCAAGATGTTGACAGATTTGCACTTCTGCTCCAGGCCACCCCGCCGCGCCAGGGCAAGCCACTTCCGGCAGGAACAAATTCGCCCTGAGCCCAGGCACGTTGGGCGCCCGCAAAGGCATCTTGCTTCGAACGCAAACCCCTTGCAAAGTCTGCCTCCATCAGCAAAAAAGCCTTCTGGAGGCCATTAATCTGTAGCGTTTATCCACCGCCCGGTGACAATGAGCATGCCGCTGCTGAAATCGAACCTCAAAAGGGCAAACCAAATCGATAATCGATGGAGAAAAGGCCGCCCCCAACAACTCGCCACTGCATTCTGTCCTGTTCGATAAATAATTATTCCATGCATCCATCATGCCAAGCCCGGGCCATCAATCAAGAGCCAGCCCACGTCCACTTTGGGCGAATTGGGCCAGCCTCGATGGACACTTGGCCGGAAGTACATCTGGCGCTGGCAAAGTCAAAGCTCGGAGAAGGGGGGGGGGGGGTGGCCCAGGGCCTAGTGTCTCAAAAGTTCCATTGGTGGGGAATTGAAGGATTTGGAACTGCTTGAACAGGGTCAAAAGAGGATACTTTTTGCACCAAAAATAAATCGTTCTATTTGCATGCTGAATTAATCGATTAAAATAACGTCATACTGTACGTTCATATAGCATGACGTCAGTCATTTATTATTCAAATTTACCAGTAATCATTAATAATTTATCACTTTGAAATGGCATGATAACTATAAAAAGGGGTCTCATTTATAGAGCGCTATTTTTAATGGAATGTTCACTGTTCTAAAAATTAAAATGGCACTTTGTAAATGAGCACTATTATTAATTATTGGTCAATATATAGTTGAGCATTATTTTTGAGCACTATTTAACGTAAAC
>JAQIXS010000993.1:0-35489 GCA_034700785.1 Rossiulus vilnensis | reverse complement strand
TTAGTCGACTAACACAGAGGTTCGTATATTTCTGTTCGTGTGAGAAGGCATTAAAACGTCTGAAAGCAATGGCTGCCATAGAAATAGGCATTGTTCGTAATGCCAAAATCCTGTTTCTTAACGTCCAAGAGCGAATTTCTGCATTTACTACGAATGGATTTGGATTTTGGGATTTATGCAAATGCTACATGGATGTGTTCATCCATTAAGTACTTCGCACATAAGTAGTGGCCTGCAACTCCTATTGCAGCAGAATTTATTGCATGTATTTTTTATATATATAGCAGGTGGAATTATTTTACAGATAATAGTTAACAAATAAATGTTTTGTCATGGATCTGGTATTGCTTTGTATTAGAAAACTATGTGTTGAAGTAATTCCCTATTGTGGTAATCTCTGAAATATTGTGAATTGTGAAAAGTTGCACAATATTAATTTATATTTTTGCTAACGTTTTGTGAGAGTAAAAAGCTATTATCCTTTATATTTATTGCCTTCAATAATGAAACTGATGGATTAAGAAGTCTGCTTGCGTTACAACTCCCTGGACATCCGGACACCCTGTAATGTGATGTTTTGAATAATCTTACTAATGAGATCGTTTACGACGTATAAATTATTTGAAAATATCTATCGAATATAACTAACTGTAACCATAGCGAATAAATGGCAGTGCAATTAGCAAAGGAATGCCCGAAACTATGGAAGAAGTAATCAAACGATATTTGCTCTATATCTAATAAATAAGTCGCTGTGAGACTAATGAAGAGTTAATCTCTTCAAATATATCAGTTTCTAGAGAGGAAACAATACAAGTAGTAAATGCGTGCAGAATGCACTAAAAGTTATAAGCTAATCAAACAAATTTCAATATAAAAAAGTTGCTTATTGTTGTAATTTTTCCAACGAAAATTCCTTAAAATATATCAGATACTGGCGAATTTAAGACAGTGACATAAACCAATTGCATTATGTCTGAATAGTTGGAGCAAACCAAGAACGATAATTCTTCGATTTTAACCAGTTTTAACCAAAAATTTAACATTTCTTTGAGGCTAAGTTAGTATTAATTCTACCTGAAATCCTACCATATCAGACAATAACGAAAAAAAGGAACAACTTAATATAAAAAATCGATCGATAAATTCCATCACAAAAAGTTTCGCCATTTCAGGCGTAAAATTTAGCACATTTAAAAAAACAAAAACAAAAAACTTTACTTTTGGAAACTTCTCATTTTACGTTAACTCCAATTTTTTTCTCCCCAGTCATCGTCAATTTTTTTTGGGGGGCCAAATAAACTACGAAGGACCATTATTTAAACCCGTCTGGGGTCCATTCCATGCATATGGAAATCACGCAATATTTCTGTCTATATGGTCACGCGATATTGCAGCCTCAGTATCTACGCAATGGCGTCATTGCCCATATTTGGTATTTTTTTTTGCCGGGTCATTTAAGGTGATCTAAAAGGGCCATTTTCACGGACAGTTTGAACGGTTTTGTAAGCCAACAATTTCCCTTTTTATGCCCCCTTTTTTCCCTAAACATATTGCGAGATCGAAGCCGAAGCCCTTGCTTTCTCAGCCAAAAATCATTTTAAGCGTACCGTATAGTAAAAGTATTTTTTTTCTTATTTTTTGTTGTTGTATATTTTATTTTTTGGTGAATTACTGTCGTTTTCTATCGTAAATATATCGAAAGTTTCGGCTTAGTCTATCTCCCCTTTTCCGATTACAACAAACCCAGAGCTTACTGCCTTCACACGGATGCATTTTTTGAAAATTATGATCGTGTGTATAAACACTCCTTAAATGTGGACGTTTTTTTTTTTTGAATTAATATGATGGGCAAAGGGGGTAGGGGGGATGGCGAATGCTAATTAACAAACTTAACTTACTGCGCATGGATAATACGAGATAAGGCTGAACTGAAATAACGTAGTTTTCAAGGACCTAATGTAGCTAACTGCATTTTTCATCCCGAATTGCGACGAAGTAACAGCTTGCTTCGTGGCCACAATTTATTGCCCGTAATAATTTCGTAATGGACGTGTCGTACAAATTTCGTCCGAAAAAATGTAAATTTAAACGAAAATCGACCTTTGATGCAACTGTACGCGTGGCTTAGACTTAAGAGCAACTCTGAAAAAACCCAAAAGACGATGCCGAAAACGACTTTCTGAAAGGCTGCTATTCTTGTTTTATTTTTCGATGAAAACACGCTCTTAACTTTTAATAACCTTGCTGTAAACCGCGGTTTGGTGTCCAGAAGTAATGAAGCAAATCCGAGGACGCATATAAGGGTTGTAAAGGGTGAAGGGGGTTTGCAAAATCAAAATAAATGTATATGTGAGATTGGGGAATGCACATTCGGACTCTCAAAATCGACACTTGAGAGCAATGGAACTGGCCCACCTTAACGGTACTGAAAAAAGACATTTTGTTCAAAAATTTAAAATTTCTGTGAGCACTTTTTAAAACACTGTTAAATGATTCTACTCTGATCAAGGAATTCAGACAATTTTGAGAATTGAGAAAATTTGAGAAATTTGCAAGTGGACATGGTAGCAGGGACCTAGTTTTTTTTGGGGGGGGGGCGACGGGGCACCAACTTAATTTTTCTGATTTCTTATGGACGCAGTAGGCGAAAATTTTGAAAAATTGAGTTACAAATACGAGATTTTACCTTGCAATTTAATGCAAAAAAAATTATTGAGAAATTTCATAATTGAAAGGAACGACGTAGGCAAAAATTTTGCAAAACTGGATTAGAAATCATAGTTAAACAAGGCCATTTAAGCAAGAAAATTTCATCGATCTAGTTTGGAAATATTGGAAAATAATCTTATATTTGTTGGAAAAAAAACTATATTCCCTGTAATTTTATATACGAAAAATGGCTAGTAGGCCTATGTATGGATAGCCATGTATGGATGTATGGATAGTATGGAGTGCTATGTCAGAAATTCATTCTAATTGTAAGGAAAATGTATTACGAACAAATTATGTAAAACATTAGGGTTGCAACTCGTTATATCTAATAACTTTGTATTTCCTGCAGGAACGCATTTATAATCTCAGGGGTAAAAACATGCAGATGTCCCCCAAAAAGAATTTTTTTTTCCTATTCACAGCAACCTGATTAATATGCAGAATGGGATGCAATTGGTCGGAATCCGCCATTTTGTGTCCTCTTTTTTTTATTTCTCGATTTTTTTTTTCTTGCCAAACCTAATCGATATTTTTTTGTGCTTAGCAAAGGCGTTTTCGTCCAATTGCAGTCGAAATCTTCGTTGAAATTTCCCTATTACTTCCGCTTTGTTAACTCCTCTGGACCACGTGGTGTTTGTGGATTGGGTAGTTACTTTTCTATCCTAAGGCATAAATTGGCAACAAAGTCATTAAATCTAAGGTCACTTCTACGTCCGTGTGCTAATGAACTAAGCCTGTCAGACAAAACACTAACTAGCCCTTTAATTGTGGAAAAAAACAATGAAGCGTAATAAGAAATTCAATTGCACACACTGACTGACCATGCCTCTTCTCGGTGGTCAGTGCGCTCTCACTTTAGCTTCTCCTTGTTTTTTTTTTCTGTTTTTTTTTTTTTTTTTTGCTCTTTTCTATCACTTCGTTTCCCCTTATCTGTCAGGCCTATTAATGCGCTTCTGGTCAGTTATTTCATTATAGACATGTGCGAATGGCGGCCTCTAATTCAACTAATTAAAACGATACAAGTGATTGGGGATTATTGTATTACGGTAGGAGGTACTGGCTTGACCGAGAAGAAAGCTTAATTAGCAATTAATGTGATTATAGGGGTACGTGCATGTGTATATATATACCCACCGTAGATCATAATTGGAGACATTTATTTTTTGAATAAACAGGCTCGATAGGACCGAATTAATAGCAATGAAATTCGGTGGGGGTGTTGAGATCAGCTTTCATTAATGTAAAAGGTCGCTAAAACCGACTTTAATTAGCGCCAACAATGGGGAAACACTAAACCTGTTTTAATGCCAGATGGCACTGATGATGGAGATATGCGTACTTCGTACGTTTTATTATAAGTGTACGTGTAGTTTGTATTAAAATGCATTTTTGACAAAAATCCCACGTACAAAAGAAATGCATTTAGATTGAGACAAAGCTTTAAATACATCCAGTAATGCATTTAGCAATGTAACTATAATACTTCAGAAAATACACTTTATGTGTACTAGATTTAAAACTTGGATTTACCACAACGTACGGCTTTATACATGTGTATATATATATATATATATAAGCGATTTATGATGTTAAGTATATACACACACACATATATTTTTATATACACCAATTATTACCACAACATACGGCTTTTTACGCTCTGTAGAATATATATATATATTTTCTCGTTTTAGATAACGGAGTTGTCAGTTTAAAAAAAACAATTGCTCTATAGCTCTCAAAATATAGATCTCTCTGCAGCTATAAATTGTTTAACAATTATATATACACTGTGTATATATTGTTTTATGGTATTGAGAATTGAATGTAATATTTAGCAGTTACTGAAATATTAGTGTTCGTAGTCGTTTTGTTTTACTTCGAAATGTGTTTGAAGACGTTAAATGAAGTATGCGTCTGAAAACAATGAAGAACGAAACTCACTTTGTTTTTTTTTATTTTGTCGTTTGCAAACTTGTCTTTCGTTAAATCTTTGTTCATTATTTTGAGCTTAATAATCCCTTTAGACACCAGTCAATACATTCGTCAGAAAACTGGTGCTACAAAGTACTTTTTTTTTCAATTTGACAACGTTACGTTTGCATGAAAAAAATAAAATGTACCTACATGTATGAATGTTACATTATTTTGTCGTGATAAAAGCGACTTATAACGCACTAAACGTGGCGTGGTAAACAGGTTGAATCCTTTCGGTTTTCCTTTTGCAATTTTTTTTTAAACATGAACCCCAGAAGAGCTTTTCTGATTGGAGATCAGTTAAATTTCTGCAAGTTTTTTTTCGCTTCCTACCACCACTCACCCGGAATTGGTTTCCGCTCAGGCTTAAGGGGGGGTAAAAACAGCATTGAAATTGAAACAGTATTAGGGTAGACACCGATATCGAATGGAGAAATGTGTTGCGGACAAGTGGACCCCAGAGACACCCAATCCAGCTGGATAGGAAAGAGGAAAGAAAAGAGGAAAAACTTTCCCTAATAGAGATTTCAGTCTTCTGCATTTTTTTTCTTTAACTTTTATTGTGGTATTTTTTTAGTTACGTTTGAATTATCGAACTAGTTTTGTTGTTCGATAATTTATAGCTGCAGTGAGAGCTATGAAAGAAAAGAAAAGAAAAATCAGTCGCAAATAGAGAGTTCAGTCTTTTGCATTTTTATTTATTTTTTTAGGAAAAAAATATTTTCGTTGAATTTGTAGGCTATAGTTACGTCTTAAGTTACGTTGGAATTATGCAACTGGTTTCATTTTCTAAAAATATATTGCTGCAGTGAGCTGTAAAATAGTTATAGATATTTATAGCACAATAAATAAAGGAAAAGAGAAAAACAATTACGAATGGAGATTTTAGCATATTGCATTTTCTTCTTTTTTTAAAAAAATATTTGCGTTGGATTTGTATAGTTGCGACTTGAGTTACGTTAGTAGTATTCAACCATTTTTTATTATTAAACGATTTATAGCTGCAGCTAGAGCTATAGAAGAATGCTAAAGCGCATTAGAGCTATAAATACAATCGAAAAAAAATTACGAATAGTGATTTCAGGCAATTTAATAATTTATTTTAAAAACATTTTCTTTAAATTTGTGTTCTCACATTTTTAATTAGGTTAGAATAATGCAGCTAGATTTGTTGTCAAACAATTTATAGCTGCAGTGACATCTATATTTTGAGAGCTATAGAGCAATTGTTTTTTTTTTAAACTGACAACTCCGTTAATCCGTTATCTAAAACGAAAATAAAAATAACATTCATTGAAAATGATTGCTAATGCATTTATAGTCAGCTTTAAGAATTACTTTTTAAGTTCTATTTGATATTTTATTTATTCACCACATGCTTTTTTGGAATTTGTAGAATTTTTGTAAAGGTCATACTGGGGTACGTCTAGATTTCGTGAAGCATTGCATTTCGTAAGCTTGCTATTCATCGACTTTCAGAGCTTATAATATTTAATGCGTGTGGAATATCTTAATTTCAGATGTTGTTGTTTTAATATCTCACGAAGTCATTAAAAATCTTCTTTTGTTTAAGATTCGCTCGTGTCACATCAAACGCCTTCGCAATTCTTCAGTTGTTGTTTTTTTCCACCCACCCCCAACTCCTTTTGACATTAATTGAGTCTTGTAAATAAAACGTCTGAATAAATTTTCCTCCAGATATTTTTCAGGGTTATCTGAACGTATAAGAGAGCCCGTAATCAGAATTGCTTGACTCAAGCTCGTTATCTCATTTAATAAAACGCGAATTTTTTTCTTTCTTCGTTTTTAAAAAAAAAATGAAAAAGATTTAATTTGAAATCTTCCTGCACTTTGTCTCCTAATGTGAGCACCCTTCAGTGTGTTTTATCAACTCGTATATAAAATTACTTACAACCTATTAAGTGCTCCACTTGCTCGTGCATATATTACGTTGTTCGTGACAAGATAACGAAAGACAATAAATTCACCATGAGCGTCTTATTATGGGGTATTATTATTATGAAGCACTTGGTTGCAGTAATTGGGAGTAGCGATGGGTTTTTATAACAAATACACGCAATAAAATATAGGCTTACTATCGTTTATTACTGACTTCGGATACTAATTTTTCCTACGCCAACTCTAAATCCCGCAGTTAAAACAGTTGTTATGGTTAAATAATTGCACTATCTTTTGCGACGCAATGAAGTCTTGCATGTTTGCGAACAACTATCTGATATTTAATTATTGCCTTTTGCAATGGCCATATTTATCCTGTTTAGCACTATCAGCTCCGGCTCCATTATTGCCATCGGAAAACAATAGTCGAAAGCATGTTAGTGCTAAGATGTATATATATATATATATTGCGTGTTTTCAAAGCATGCAATCTTAACCGAAATTATTATCATTTATCATCATCTCGCTTCACTTACTGGCTTTTTTAAAAATTAAATATACCGTTTGTATTAACAATGTTATGAGGTTTCGTATTTGCACTGAGAATTGTCGTGAATTTTATACGTGTGCATTGTTAAAACTTCTTCTTCTTCCCATTATGCCAGATGTGGTTTATTTAAGAAAAAGAAAAACAATTTGTTTGAATCTGGTTTTTCGTTTACTATGCCATCAATGCCCTAATTTTTTTTGAAAGCATAATACGAAAATAATAAATGTGGACTATTCTTTTTTGAAATAGCATTAAAAATATATTCTTTAAAATAAAAAAATCTATTATGAAATATTTTTTAAAAATCGTGTGAATTCTGAAAAGTTTCTCCTCCATGTTCGACTAATCCTCTCATTTCACAACATCATTTTGGGAAACTAAATACATAATTGGTATAATATAGATCTCATTTAATTTTGAAAATGCAGTTTAACGTTTATGCGATAGCTTGATGATTTCAAAAAAAAATACAAAACAATGCATGTTCATAATTTTTACTTCGAAATAACGTTGTTCAGATTTACAAATGTAATTTTTTTGAAATAAGAATCCGTTGTAAAGTATATAAAATTTTGTCTAAATTGAGTGTAATTTTTTTCTCCGTATTCGACTAATCCAGTCTTTCATGAAATCATTTTGTGGAGACATAGTAACGATACTTTACTTTGGACTTGTTAAAAGAAGACAGAATTTTTGATATCTGATGCATTGTTGAAATTGCAATATAACTATACGCAAACGCATTAGGATTCGTTCAAAATTGCAGTTATTTTTATAAGGCAAAAATAATAAAAAATGCGAAATGGTAAAAAAAAATTATTGCGTGTTTATTATGTTATCTAACTTCCACGGGCGTTTTTATGTTACAAGATTACGCTATCTTACCAACTTTTATTAGTAAAAAATTAAGTTTTACCACCGATTTATTGAGTCGTTAAATGTCGTCTTCACTGTAAGCTACATTTATGAACGTCATTTGAGACCGAGTGAGAGAAATAGGAAATGCAAACTAAAAGTAAGCCTAACATAAAAATACTAACCATAAAAATTTGTTTTTCATTTTACACTTATTTTTACGAAATGATATTGCGCGAATGTCTTGACGTGAGATGAAAAATTATTAATACATGAGATGTGTTAATACGGTGTATCCTGTGTTGGAAAACGTACTTGAATTTTTAATGGCAGTACTTCGAATTGTCATGATTGATTTAAAAAAAACATACGTGAAAAATATGATCGTAAAATAAATTGCATGCATGTGCTTGTACGGAATATATTTTACATTTCTTTCGGAACATTCAGATGTACACATTTTATATTTGGATATTTAAATAATTTAAAGAAAAAAACCGTATAAAACGCAGTGTTTGCCCAAAACTTACATATGTACAGATTTTCAAACCAGATTCTGAAACCAAATTTTTTAAAATACCTAAGCATTTTAAATACTGAAATAGCAACCCACACGAATAAAATATCAGTTAAAGCTGAAACATATTCATCATAAAATTGTCACTTGGGAAATTAATGTAAATATAAATAACGTTATGAGTTGGTAAACAAAATGTGCGTCTTGTTTGAAGGTACGTATTTGATAAAATACATGCCATTTTTGTTTACCTTGTTTAGTCGTCATGCTCCCTGTTTTTTACGCCAATTAATATGAATTTTATTTCTCATTTGAACCTTAATATTCTGACATTTCGAGAGCATCCTCAAGGAGGACTCTTCTATATAATCCCAAAATACTGAGGTTCGCTAATCTCTCCATATTGCATTTTAAGCTTCTTGCCAATGATGAATTTGCGGGAATATTATAATAGAAAATTAATTCCGAAGACTGGGCGTTGACCCCAACTGAGAGCTTTGACGTTGAAAAGATAGGATAGGAATGACATTGCAAAAATAATCTGATTATATGGCGTAATGTCTAATGATATTTTCCACAGTGAAGGCCGCGATGATAATGCAGACCTAAGCAGAATAGTGTTTTATAGGTTGTGAATATCCTACCCATATTTCAGAATGTTATGCTCAGCAATTTCGGTAAATTTATTACGCAACACGCACCGTCAATGTCAGTCACTTCCAAAATAATTTACAAAATTTTACGGAATCATGCCCACCATGCAAAAATTTCTCGATTTTTTTCTATAAATATTTATTTACCTTAACGTAGAATTGGTCGTTTTATAGGGTTTTAGTAAGGTCTATAATTTAAACATATTTGTTTATTTATAATTAAATGTAAGAAGTTTGAAAACAAAAAAAAGGTATCTAACCCGCAATGCATGTCTGTACTGCTGGGAAGACGCTAATTTTGGAGGTCGCCAAACGGTAGCTTTCCTGCAATGCACACGTGTATTGCAGACTGCACAACTTTAAAAAAAATATTTTATTATTAAACGGAACATTTTGAAATTATAAAACAGAGCTGAAACTTGTTAGATGACCAATACAACGTTTAAAGAAAACTAATTAATCGTTTATAATACGTATTAGAAGCAAAAATGTACGAGTAATTTCTTTTCAAATTGGGTATGCTTTCAGCTCAGTATGTCTTAATCTCGAACAGCTTCATTTTAAGTTAAAAATTTAATGTTTTAGATTTTTGGATGTTTGGGGTTATTTTCAATTGCCACCCATCCCTCCAACTGTATTACAAAACTTGAAAATTTACTCAACTTCAGCAAAACGATTTCATTCGTTTGGCTGAATCTCTAACCTTATTTCCGAAAATGTCCAATTGGGTTTCGGGCATGTACATATGACGTTTTGGAAATGCTTCAACTCGAAAATCATATCTTTTTGAAATTTGAGACTAGATTAATGACCGCTATTCATTGGAAAAAAATTCCATTTTGGATTTGGGTTTTCGCCAACGTTTCCACCACCTGGGGGCGCCCCAAACATCGCAGCCTTAATTTTATTTTTCAAGTTATTGACCTCTCCGTAATTCGCAGTACGATGATTCTCCGTTATCTGAAATTTTTGTTTGTTAATGGTTCTTGTCATCGCGATTTCTGGTCCCCGGTGTAAATATGCGCCGCACAAATTTAGGCTTATTAATCTTTGGAAATGGGGAAATTGCTCTATTCACGTTAAGGTCTTTTCGATGCCCTTATCTGGCGGCCGTTTGAAATATTGCTCACGTTTCGCTTTAGGGCAATATTTACCATATCCGATAATAAGAGGGGTGTCCATAAAGAACGTACATCCAAAAATCGACCTTTTTGACTCAGTCCCCTGACACGTCCACATGGTGACGTATCGACAGATTACGTTTAATCGGTTGAGGATGTTCAGAAAACCCCTCAGAATGAAGATGATCAAAACAACGCAATTGTATTGCCATTGATCAGCGTTCCCACTGACCTGGAAAACCTGGAATTGTCAGGGAAGCAGGAACAAACCTGAAAAAGTTGGAAATTTCAAAAATGGTCATGCAAATTCAGGGTAATTTTCATTAGATAAAATGCCAGCCATTAATTGCTATAATCGGAAATGATTGTTTCTGATGCTGTTCAAAAGAGGGCGCTTACAGTCGCACTTGAGCAATAATAGGGGAATTTCCTTGTTTCAATAGCACACGTGTACCGTTTGAAATAACAAATAATGGTAAATTTTGTTTCCAAAACGCCAACCTTAAATTGCAAGAATTTCAAATAATTAATTATTCGTGAAACTGCAATAATAGGGAAGTCTTCTATTTTCCGTAGCACAATTTTAAAACTTTAATTTGATGTTTTTGTTAAACTCAAAAAATGTTTTGTCCAAAACTTGGAAAAAGTCAGGGAGTTTGAAAAGTTTTTTTTAGTGGGAACTACGTAGTTTCCATGCTTGTTAAATTAATCTACAACAAATGACGCCATATTGCTTCTGACACGTGACATCATTTTCACACACTGAAATTTTACACCCCCCTCATTATATCAGATCATTAAAGTTATTGAAAAATCATCGGCTTAAAGTTAAAGACATTCATCATTTTTAATGACCTAAAGTATGCGAAAAAGTATTTTTCAATTAAAATATAATTCAGTTCTTATTATGCTAATGGCTGTTTCCAACGTACAAAATAAACTAAATGGATATTACATTTATTTTTACAAAAAAAAAAGATAGATAAAGGACAATATGAATTTTATGTGCATTTATAAGAATCCATTTTCTGGATACTTTAATAGGGCTTTCCATTTCCGTATGTTTTCTAGTACATATTTCTGTTTTTCGTCATTTATTGCGTCCAATTTGTTAGTCTTTACTTGTTTTTTGTCCTTTCTGTTGATTTAACCGTCGTTCATATTTTCGCATACGTCTGTGGTTTTCGGAGTTTCTCGATGGACGCGCATGCGCACTGGGTCATGCATCGCCCCTTCCTTTGGTATATTATACACCTATGCGCGTACATGTATAATATACATATCGCAGTTTTCCAGATTGCGTTTCATTCATCATGTCGGTGGTTGGCGAAAATAAAGCCGACCAATTTCTGTCGATGACAGTTATTGGAAATGTATGTAAATGAAAATGGATGATTGAAGAGTGTCGGATTGCGCCGCTAGGGGGAGCTTCGCTCTCCGGTGATGATGGGGCATCCTGTAAGGGTCAAGGGTAGGGCGCAAAGGGCATTTTCACCTCGCATTCATTTTTCTCACTCATGCATAATTCATTGCGTAATGAAGAGTCAAGTCCTAACCGATGGCCCCCTTAAGAGGTTCAAACCAATCCATCTCCTCCTAACCTGGTTGCTTTTCTTAAACTTTGCACTGGGATTATTCACTCCATTAAAAAAGCGAAGAAGCCTTGGTTTTTGATATCGAGGGGATGATGATGATGATGCGTTTTGATTTGGATGTTAAAACATGCAAATGATCTAAGCGAAATGTATACAGGGCGTTCAGAAGAAAAAAAAAACAGATCACTTAGTATTCTAGATACAGTAGATGGCACCAAAAGCAGATATCACATCGGTTACACAATTTTAGGACATCGTGTTATAAATAACGAAAGGAAATTTCTTTGACTTTGAAACGTCAAAAAAAGAAAGCGTAACTTGTTCCACATGTAAGTAAATGTTGAGCGAAATGCGTCTTAAAATGAGTGTTTTTTGGGCAATCGTTTGATTAGCTTCTTTCATAATAGATCCGTGTTTATTTTAAATGACAACGATACAAAACAAAAACGAGCTATAGGTATTTGTTTGAAACGTACCATCGTCGTGGAGAAATCAACCACTTTGAACCACTCATGCCTCATGTTTAGTCAGTTTTGCAATCTACTATAGTGCACCATTAAAAGTAATTTAAAAATAATGCAAAGAATTTGTTGGAATCGTTTGGTTGATTAGTTAATTTTTTAATAAGTCATCACGCCCTCAACGAACCTTGTTGGCTCTTACAATAAGCTTCAACAAAATTCATGTCTTATTTATTTGTGGAAAATTTGTACATTTTCAATATGAAAATTCTGCTTCTAGGGAAAGGGCAAACTTTACTTAGTTCCTTACCGTAACTAAATCATCAGTTTCGATAAAATATACTTTAAACAATATATAATCATAATATATTCGCATGCAAGTCGTTATATGAGCCTCTCACTCACTAAACATTAATTTTTTTAAGCATATTTATAACGATATTTACATCCATAGTATACAGAGTGTCCGTTAAGTCCTTAACCAGTATTACCTAGCTTATGTCATAATGCGCAAAGTTAATGGCATTAAAACTTAGCAAAAGGTAGCGATTATTTTTCGGGAACCCTGTATTTCTCCTACACCAACCATTACTAATACATCAGTTTCAATGAGGTACTTTCAAAAATGAGTATTCATAATTTACTCGAATGCAAGTCGTTATTTGAGCCATTAACTCTTTAAAAATTAATTTCGTAAAAGCACATTTATAACGCCATTTGCATCCTTAGCATACAGGGTGTCCGAAAGGCTAAGAACTAGTGTTACATAAGCTTGTCATTATCCACAGCTTAAAAATTGAATTAAACTGATTACAAGGTAGATTAATCTCTGGGCACCCTGTATTTGTCCTCCAACAACTAATTCAACACAGTTTCGATGCCGTGGTTTTGAATCATTCTTTCATAATGTATTCGCACATGTAACTCGTTATTTGATCCAAGATTAACTATCGAGACATTAGTTTTATAAACAAATTTATAACGCCATTTGCATCCAAAACATACAGAGTGTCCGATAAGTTTAGAACCAATGTTACATGCATGTACAGCTTATGGTATTATGGCATTATAACTGAGCAAAAGGTACAGGTTTATTATATTTGGTAAAACATCAAATTCCTTTTTTTTAACCTTTTACCACTGTTTATAATATTTAAGTCGTTGTGGAAATTGATTTCCCACACACCGTGTTCTTGTGCATGAACATTCTGGCGAATATCAAATTTTTATTTACTTTAAAACCCAACAAACTTAATTCTTGTTTTCTAAGTAACCCTGTTTATTATGCTACATTTGAGACTCGCGTTTGTGTACCGACCGTTGTGTTCGACAGTGCCATTTTTGAATTTATAAATATTCAACAGTTTTGCCCTTTCGTGCTCGTTTCTCCGTTTCCACTGCATATAATCTGTTTTATTTCGTCTAAAAATTGCAGCAGACAGTCGCCAAACAAGTTAAACTTGCGCAGCGAACACGTTTGTTTAAATATTCAGCAACACGAGCTTAAATTTCATCTAATTTTTCATTCAGCCCTAGAGATGCCGACGCAATATGCATTTAATATAATCTTATATATACAATTGTGCAATTTCAAATGTACCGCACAGTGCTGCTCGCAATCTCTATTTGACAATGGCATTTTCATTTGCTAACGTCTAAATCAGTTTTAAGGTAAATTTTTCTTCTCCTTATTTTGAAATGCTGTTTTTCAAATCAAATCTGGAAGAACTTCTTTGTTTTATCCAAAAGGGAATTAGATTTTTATGAAATAATCACCCTTGCCGAAAATGTAAATGACGTTACTTTCGGTTACTCTTTCATGCGTTTTTTTATGTCGAATTTATTTCGTGAATTAAAATAATTTTCGTGCAATCCGGGTTTGCAATCGAAGAAAATAATAAATAACTTATATGCATTTATTGTGACTCGAATGAAAATCTGTATTTTTCTTGATATTATGATAATGTAAACATTTGTTGATACCACACGCAGATGCATTAGTTTTATAAAAATTTAATCATTATCTGAGAGCAATACTTTCGGTATTTTACGGTTCAATGTTTGATATCTGAAAGGTTTAGCCTATAATCGGATTTTTAAATTAATTTCGAAAATTGCAGCTCGTTGCATTAAGAATTCTCTCTCAACAACGCATCGGCAAAATGCATATGGTTTTTTTTTTCATAAATAAAAAAATAAGCAAACCTAAATCAAGTTTGTCAAAGAAACTTGAAGTAATTTTAATTACTTATTTATTCCTCATAATTCATAGCTTAATGACATTCGTTAAGTACAGTGTATCCTTCAGTGTAATGCTTCAGCAAAATAATAATGCTAAAGATGATCCGAATTTTACTTGAAAGTATGTTATTTTACAATGAATCAATAATGATATCATTAAGCCTACTTGTTTTCTAATTAAAACAACTGCGGTACAAAGCCATATTTTTATGAATTTATGAAAAAAAAAAATATTATCTAATACCTTTTTTTATATAACAAATTTAACACCGTAATCGTTCATACTTTGCGAAAGGATTATTTTTGCTGATTGCATTGCATTCGTAAATCTCCAAAATACCACTTTCTGTATTAATCCGTGTTGCCAACGCTGCTCCGAATATAAAAAAATAATAGTAAAAAATTTCAATTTATAAGGATTTTTTCCCCGAGATAATGCTTAAAAGCCATCTGAAGAACACAGCTTTTCTTAAATTACACCCATATATTAACTTCGAGTGGGGGGGATGTATGTGTCATTTTAAGCCTCTCCTGTTGGGTGCTTTTTTATTGTTTTTCATGTGCAGAAAAGAATATAAATATATTTCTGGATGGAAATTTTGCCGCACTATCATATTATCGTTCCTGAAAGTATACATAATCTCTTTTTGAAAAGCCAAATTAATTGCCGGAGCTTCTCAATTTCAATTTCTGGTTGGTTCAACAACAAAATAATGATAGCAATTTGTTCCTAAATACTACTCTGAAAGATTTAATGGTTCTTGCTTTGCATAAATTAAAAGTGAGCAGTTAGTTCGCCTGGCTTCGTGAATGCTAAATACAATCATTCCCTTTTTTTTTCGTGTTTGTAACGTGTTTTTGTAAAAATTCAAGTTCGTTCTTTTTTTCCTTTTTGTAATTTTTTTTTTTGCTTAACAGTTTGTCAACCGTGACATATAAAGAATTTCGGTTAATTTGGGTGCTGCTGTTTTCATTAACGCAATATAATGAACCTTGAAGCAATTAAGTACAGGGTTTAGTTGGAAACCATAGTTTTTTTTAATGTCTCCATTTTTTTTCCACCAAAACGCTCGATTGTTAACTAATCAACCGTTCTTTTAGAACAAAAAAAATTGTTAATATTAAAAGGTAATTAAGTCGCCATTGAAATGATCAATTATAAGCAATTTAATTTAAATCAGCGCCTGTCTAGCCGGAGATAATCGAGCACCTCTTTTGTCTTCATAAAACTGCGCTAAATCTAGATGTTTACGAAGAGTGTCGGTGATAACTCAACGATATTTCCAAACTGATTTTTTGGGGGGTATAAAATGCAGGATGAAAACGATAGGCATTTCAGAATCTTTCAATACGAACTTAATACAGCTTAGGCTAAGCTTTAAATACAACTCCAACCCCCCCCCCCTCCTCACAACATCCGTATATCGTCAGAAGCACTGCAGATTTCCATGAGTTGCTAAGATATTGACACACGATATAAGATGTTATTAAAATCTTTCATGGTGTATTGCAGTGATTTTCCTTCTGATTAAAATACATGTATATGTGTATAATTAACGATGCTGAAGTTTTACCGGGGTGTTATTTTCCAGACGCATTGTATCGTCAGTGTGTGAAACACACGCACATTGCTTACAATAAAAACACAAAAAAAACCTATTTGTGAAAATTTGTGGTAAATTACAACCCATTCTGCGAATTCATTGTGATGTGTGGATTTCGTTGAAGTCGAACTTCTCCATTCTTCCTGATTTCTCTCAACAACTCATTGTGATGAAAATTTGTTATTCACTGCCATGGCATAGCGCTCAACATCAGTCCACGTTAACCTAATTGACGAACTAACGTTATTTGTTTTATTCACACGTATTTTGTTTATGAGTCAAATAACTGCTCGATGTAAAATTAGTTTTGGTTTTGCTCGAGTGAAAAGCGTGTTGCTGTGGACACTTGGTGGCGAATAATCGTGATTTAACACGTATGTCGACGTACGTGCAAATTATCTTGTGACGTGTGAACAATGTCAGAAAGCTCCCTTGAAACCAACATTTGGTCATAAAATATTAGGGACAAATTGAGGACATAACAAATTGCGAGCGAAGAAACCGGCCCTCCTAAAGGATTAAAAAATCAAACATGGATTTCGTTCAGATCCAATTTAAAATCGGAATAGATCGATTTGTGAAGAATTTAGACCTTATTCCTCGTGAGAAATTGCCCAAAAATGCATTGCTGTGAATTCACACCAATTGCGGAAAATGTGTATTGCTGCCAAAAAATTGTGCGAAACATTATCATTGAATTTTTTTTAAAAATCTCTTAACATCGTATTCCCTGCAGAAAATCTTTCGTAGTGTCAGGGGTAAAGGCATGCAGATGTCACCCAAAAAAACTGTAAATGGTTTACTGTTGATTTGAGGCTTTCCACCTGAGGATATCAAAATTGAATATATACTTACTGAACAAGATGCATTTTTAGTACCTCAAGGTGGGATTGTTTCTGTACTCGCAATTGTATCTATAAATGGACTTTTCATTTCATAAACCAGTGTCATGTTTGACCATTTTCTGCATAGTGCGGGGTATTGCAGTAGATTCTTGATAACTCATTTCATGTTCGTAATTGACGTTACACTGAGTGCTTGGGGACTCGAAGCACATTCCTTACTTTTTTTATTATTATTTTCAAACGAATATATATATATATATAATAGCGAAACAACTCTTTTGTCGTTGAACTTTCCCTGTCATCCTAGTTTTCTAATTTGAAAATAAACTCAGAAAAAAACAAAGACTTGGAGAAAATCAAACCAAAAAAAAAAATGGGTTTCGTTTCGTTCGTGGATCGCATTTACGTACCTTTCGTAAAAAACAGTCGTTCAATCCCGTACGTAATATATTATTTTTTGTTTGTTTTCCTTGTTTTTTTTTTAAAAAAATCCCAGCACCACAGACATGAATTTCTCGTAAAACACCGTACAGTTTCGAGCTGTGATCCCGACGGATGGATGGCTATTTCCGATTGGCACTTTCGGGGCGTAAATACTACATCCACGTGATGGGTAACACGTAACACGGCATTGATTTCCCGGCTGAAAAATCCGGATCGGCGACGCTAAACGGCCGTTAAATCGGCGACTACGTATCCGGCCTCCATGGCCCGCGAACGGCGTCTCAGAAAGCCCGAAGAATCCGGAAAATCGCTGCCGGCCGGAGTGGAGCGCGGGCGGCGGAGCTGCTCCGAACTTTGCGGGGTCTGGCGCTCGGCTTGAGCGACCTGCCGGAAAGCCCGGCGAATCCGAAAATCGCTGCCGACCGAGAGCGAGGGAAGGCGGCGTAGGTTTTTTCCGATTTTCGGGATGATGCTGGGCTCTGATGCTTCGTCCTTCAGCATCTTCCCTGCGACTGGTGCCTATAGCTCTCTCCAATCCTTTCGAGGATGCTCCGCGCCTGCGCAGTGAGTCGCAGGAAGTGCTTCTGGTGCGCGCATGCGCTTCCGGTTGATGTCTTTTTTTTTCGACTTTGGACTCCCATCGACTCTTTCATTCGTGACTGTATATGAGACGTGCTTTTAACATCATTTTTATCCCGTTCAACATGACTTATCCCGGGATGGCAACTAAGGCTATATTTTTCTCCATCTCCTTATTTTTCCTTTCATTTCTTGACTCAATTTATGTGTATATATATATAGTACGGGGCGTCTTCAGGCGTCCCAAATCCACCCTCGAAAATATTTGGATTCGACTCTGGGTGGTGTCTGTTCGCCTCGTAACGTGAACTTGCATTTTTGTTTTATTTAAACGTCCTTTTGTGGTGGTGCACTTGCGTGGGTGGACACTGGATTCTTAATCGGGCATTAGCTCCTCTTAAAGATGCTTTGTCTGCTATTGGGTGATGTCTGACCCTTGGACTCATCGTGCCGATCGGTTATTAAAGTCGACTAATTTGTCACTCGTTTTAATCACTTTTGAGAGCATCACTTGTTTAATGTGGGAATATATCATATGCATTTGAAATGCAATCAAATTGAGACGACGTACAGTTCAAAATGCATTTTAATTTTTACATTATTTAATGCATTTTTAAATCTTGAAATCATTTAGAAATTTGCAATGTAAAAATATCCCATATGCAAAAGAAACGTATTTTTAAATGCATTTTAAATTATCACGTTGTTAATTGCATTTTGACATATTTAAATCATTTTGAAATGTGTAATGTTGGAATAAATCATGTGCAAGACAAATCATTTTAAAACGAATTCAGATTGACTTACATTTCATATCGTTGAGCGGTTGTTGATTTTAAGATTATAAAATCATGTGAACGACATGGAAATCGCAAATAAGACGTTATCTTATTCTTATGATGGTCGTAGTAGCATCAATTTAATTATCAATTTATGAAAAAAAATACTTTCAACTCTTTCGAGAATTACTATTAGAATAATTTTTTTTTTAAAAAATTTGAAACATTGGGGATTCAACCATCTTATATTGCTCCCTAATACTTTATTAATAAACATAACTATACTAATAGAAATTATTAATTTGTCATTTTTAGATGTTAATTTTGGTTGTGATCAAATACGTGATTTAGGTTTGTCCTGACGTAGTATAATTTAAAAATATTTGTATTGTGGGAAATTGTATAACACTACTTTTCCATCATGAAGAATATTTTAAAATTATTCATCGTGTAGGCACCATGTTTGGGATACTAACACAACTGTCATTGTGTAATGTTCTACTAATCTTTTATTTTTTTGGTACTGTGTAACCGTACAGATTCATGACCCCAAATAGTTTAAGCTACCAGCAAAACGGTAACGGGTACGCTGAAACTCTCTCCTTTGCTACTAAACGTATCGAATGAATATAATATATGCATGCCTTGTATACTTTGTATATTCATACACATTTTGTATATAATGCGCTTTTTATAATGAGATTCGTTTCATTTGTTTATCTCAGATTTATGACAAACAATATGGAATCACCGAATTATTGGAAACATGATATTTATTTGCTGATTTGGGTCTTGGGCTCGAGCTCAAATTACGATTGTTTATTACAGGGGAAAAAAAAATTGAACTTAAAAATATGAAAACAAAAAAATACAAACTGTTGGTTTTTAAATATACGTTTAATTTACGTGTAAATCGTGTAATTTAAAAGAAAAATTATGACTTAATTGTATAAATGAGTCCTCGATTTATTGTTATTTGAGTTGAAATACTTATTTTTTTGAGTAAATATTTCATCTCTGTTTCATTTTCATATAAATAAGATGCATACTTTCATTAATCGTTTACATGCACCAGATTTATGGCTACTTCTCGTTGACAAATGCTCCCCGCAAGCTTATTATTGTTGTTTTTACTAAAAAATTTGGATGGAATGCCTAAGAGGTGCATTGTTTTCATGTTATTTGCTACCCCTAAGTCTTACAACAATATTCCCTATTGCGAAAAAAAATGCTTAAAACAGCAAGAAAAGCATGCAGCTGATAAAAATAGTGCATATTTGTTGGTGTGTATGCCTTAGGTTTTCAGATTACGCTTCTTATATAGGTAATGGATGTTATTGAAAACAAAAACAGAAAAAAAACATCCAAATTTGTGCTCGGGGAATTGTATTTTAGGGCAAGATGGAAAGCTGCACTTACTTTATTTTTCATGAAGCAAGTGCTTTTCTACATGCAGTGCTAGACGAAGACTTTTTCAGCAATAAAATACCGTATAAATATATCCTCACATTTACTCTTGTATTTTGCCAACACTCTAGATGTAGAAATGCAATGTTTCCCATTTGAAAATAGGACTATCGTTGAGACTATCACTTTTTTCTCCTTAATGGTATTTCTTCCAGCCTAAACTACTAACAAGTACTTCTGAAAAAAAAATTAACTGTTATGATTTAAACATGTATTTTGCTTTCTTTGTTTCATTTCTAAATTACACCTTTGAATTTAATATATTTTAAAGGAGGTGTAAAATATGCTGTAGCCCTTAGCAATAACTAATTTATTGAAAAACTATTTTCAAACACGTTAATTCTAATAGTTTTGGACGGAAAAACGTTTGGCAATCTCAAAGCATTAGCAATGACTTTAATACAATGTACACTCATTATGCATTATGCTTAAAATGCATTGAGATGCTTTTTCAAATGTACTTGATTGAATGCATGCATTTTGTATTGTCTTTCAAAAACACCTGTGCATATTATCAAATTAATTTGTAAACTCTTATTAATTATACAAAAAATAGCATTGTGAGCTTCGTTTTCTTTGCCCATCTTGATGATTTTATCGTTGAAACATTTTAATATATATTGTCTGTATAAAACTAGAATATACTGAGCCAAACCCAATCAGAGATATTCAGTTTATAGATTATGCTTTCCAGCAAAGGGAAAGCCACACCCATGCCTAAAGTATGGAAATGTGTCTTGTGCCAGGAAAGATGAATCGAAAAACAGGCTATTGCGTTTTATTTTCATTTTTCAAATTTCCAACATGTTCTAGTTTTGAACAGACTATATAGTTGCATATTTATTTTCAATACGTGTACGCATTAGTGTTACAAAATTGCTACTGGGATTTAATTTTCTAATTTTCTCTCATTTTTTAGGTAAGATTTTTTATGGTCAAACGAGGTCATTTGCTCGTACTGAAATAATATCCGTGAGTGTTGCATTATATTCATTTTATTTTACTGCAATTTGAAGAATGATACGAAGAGCGTGCAACAATTCATGTTGCGAAATGCATTAGGTGCTTTAGCAGTTGCATTTTATTTTTACGAGATACCAAATGCGCTATAATACTAAATTAGCATTATTGCCCGCTTTTCGTTTTTATGGCGAACAGAAACACCGGTGTTCGTGGGCATAATTTTTGTTCAAAAACAAAAAAAGGAAAAAAAATTGCTCTTAAATGGATTGGTTTCACTTCTCAAGAGAAACGAAACATCCCACAGGTTTTGTCTTTTTTTGTTTTGTTTTTTCGTGTATCCCTAATTGGCAGCATGAATAAATTAGCCAAACCTTTCGTTTTTATTTATGAAAAAAAAACCTGTTAATAATGCATTCAATCACTTAAGAGAGACCAATTACATTTTCGTCTTTAACTTATTAAGGCGAAGACATCAAGTATTGGTTTTTATGTGGGCTTCAATTAAACCGCTTTTATGTTGGGGGGGTGTAAATTACAATGTTCATTTACCACCCTAGGTATTATTTTTAATTCAATTTATTATTTACTGTTCTATTTACATTATAACGTTTAGTTGTCTGGTCGCACCAAACCCAACACTCCAAATGCAAAACAATAAAGCTAATAATATTTCGTATTTGGTTTAATGGCAGATTAACTTAACCGAAGATTAGTCCTATAGTCAATCCTATCGCGTTACGAACACTATATGCTTATTCAATTTATAACACAAATGCTGATTAATAATTTATGAATGTTAACAATAAGGGTGCTCGGTGTTCCAAGCGCCTCTCTTCGTTTCGCTATTGTTTTAAAAGCATTAATTATTTAATTGCAGCCCTATTCACCTCACTTTAATCGAATTAAGAGGCGAGCAATGAGTTAAAAGTCTCCGAATTCAAAACCATTATTAATTAAATTGATTGCGGTTCGCTAAAATTGGTCTAATGACAATTAGAGAGGAGGGTGGGTGTCTCGTTTTGCCACCGTCGTTAGCTTGGTAATCACTCCAATGTCAATAGCTTAATTTCGCGCTTATTTATTATGCAAATTTATTCAAATGAAAATCACAGATTGCGCGACAGACGCAGAAAGAGTTTCGACGATGGCGAAATGACGTTTCGTCATCGGATTAAAACGCAGTCGACATTGGCAGAAATTCATCCTCGGTTTTGGATTTCTAGTCTCGGTGAAGGACCGTGAATTTAATTCGTTAAAACTTTCTGGTTGGCTTTAAATCCGGTTTGTTTCCATGGAAACGAATAGATGAGCTTTAGTCCGAGGCTAAGAATTAGTTAGAAATGTAATCCTGTATGTCGTAAAAATTGGACGTGTAACAATTTATGAAAATTACAGCACACAATTTCAAGTGATTTAAAAAAAAACGGACAACACGGTATTCGCTGAAATATAATTATTAATTGAACATCGCTGATCGTTTATCATTGACCAATCTGCACAAAACCCCCAAATTGTATGTACCCCCTTGTATGTATTTTAGGTAATTTTTTTTAGGAAAATATTATAGTAGCTGATGCAGGAAGTGATATAACAGGGTGTCTACTGGGCTAATAATCTTGTAATTAATACTGGATTTTTATTTTGTCCCTGGAATTCTTAATAAATCCTGCAAGTTTTTAATTAATAATTAATTTTAGTCAGACAGTTGGAGTGAAAGTGACACCCTGTAAACAGCATAATTAGAAATGTGATGGTTAGTCTTTAGATGGTGTTCTTGAAAAATTAAAAAAGCACTTAGTGTGACCAGTTGCTTTTCTATTCTAACCATCTGTTACCACATATTTCTTGAAGCATCAAAATTTTTAAACAAGTTTATGACCATTGTTAAGCAATAACTGAAAGTAATTTTATTTGGATGTCGTAGAAAACAATGTCTACTTATTCGTGATTACAAAATTTTCAGAATATCTAATTTCTGGAAATTTGAAATATGATTAAGTGAACACCCTGCATAAGGCTTTTTTACTTGTGGCTGTAATTATTAACTGATAGTGGTTAATGGAGTGATAATTAGGCCAAGCTGGTGTTTCAACATCGTTGTGGTTTAAGACCAAACTTCTAAGAGCTCCGTAGGTTAGTCCTTAAGGCTAGATTCAGAATTCCAAAAATTTCATGATATGAATTTCACTCTTAAGCATCTTGTGGGCTGAGGTGTTAGCAGTGATTGCCCTCCTTCGAGGGGCAGCAGTAATAACTCGAAACAGAAATATAAGTCTTGATTAATCCCGGAGGTATACTGTAACTTTTAAATGACGATCAAGCAGACACTCTTTATAAAGATCGCAATTCAACTGTAATTATTTAGGGCTGATTCCACCAGCAAAAGTTAAGCAAAAGTCACTGTAAACTTCGAGCTTACAAAGGAAAAAGCATTGCACCACTGCAGGTTAGAAATTAACCATAAGTTAACGTTAACCCAGCGAATAGGTAGGGTTAACTTAAGACTTGTAACATAACGAAATTTTCCTAGAATTCCTAGCTGCAACATGTTATCTCCATATTAACCTTACCTTGGGTTAAAAATCCATATACGTGTAGTAAAATGGTGCAACAAAAACCTATTAACTTTTAGTGACAGTGTTTATTGAAGTGCTAATTAAAAGTAGTTTGCACATCGATGTGGTTTAGCCCCAACTCCTAACGGCACCTTAGGTCTGTTCTCAAAGGTTGCCAGATCCAGAAACACATAATTTCAAGAACATGGTGCTTCGGTGCTAGGGCTTTGGAGCTAGCAGTGATTGCCCCACTTTAAGGGGCAGCAAGGGAAGCTGGACTCCTCTATGCGTCCTAATATCGTCATTTCTACTGATAATTAATGTTATTTACGGCTGTGTTTATTGCGCAAAACACGAGTAAATTCACACGAATCCATGTCGTGTCTTAATTAGAGATGTGGGTGCTCGCGGTGATTGCCCTCCTTCAAGGGGCAGCAACGTGTTTTTGTTATTTTACGATTAAGATTCAACGCAGCCAACGTTTTGCCAAAATATTGCCTTCGAGACTCCCCACGGCTTAAATACTGAATCAGAACAGCGCCATTTTGAAATTGCGGTCACGTGCTCACCCAGTGGGACCCCCGTCCAAATCCTCGCAATTTTCCTCGCTGTTTCCCCCCCTTTGCTCTCGCCTTCCCTTATCCCTCTTTTTCCTTTGCTCAACACCTTAATTCCCATCCCACATTTCGGCGATATTTATCTCGTAGTTGTTTATTGCTCTCCCAACTTGTGTAAATCATTCGTCGTGTAAAATTACGAATTTACAAGCGGAATTATCCTGACTCTTAGGTGGATAAACAAAATTGGCATAACCGAACGATGGCAGTGCCCTTCCCCAAACGCGACCCAAAAACAAAGTCCCCAAGAAGGAATTTTGGTTTCGTGTTTTTTGTACCCGATTTGTTTTTTAAATCCTGTAATTAAAGCGAAATCGTAAAGCTGCGACCCATAATTCACCTCTGGCATGCGAATTAAGATGTTTTTAGATTTGCCTGACTTTGGACGATAACTTTCTCGTTGCTTTTTTATTGCATGTTTTAATGATCGTAACGACTTTTTAATGTTTACATTTATTCGCTATTTATAAGCCCTTTACGAGCTCCTCAAAACTTAATTTTTTTACGTTTTACAAGTTGAATGCAAAAATGGATAATAGATGGCGTTGTCAAAACTCATCGTAGGGAATTTTTTTTAATTCAACAAAATTGAAATTTGTCATTGCATCCGCGATAGTCTGACAACCTGTATTTTAATTCCATTCACAAAGAAAGCGTAATTTACCTCCTTTTTATTAGCAAAATAATATTACCACTGAGTTAATGTGGGTAAAATCACATTTTTTGCATTGTTTACTCCTTCGGCGATTATAGGGTCGTAATATCATTTAGACATTATAATACTGATTACAAATTAATATCTAGCTTTTAGGTTGATTTGAAAATCTGCAGTTTTTGGAATATCAAACAAATTTTCAGTTCCCCGCTGGGAGCACTGATGTTTTTTTGTTTGTTAATACTTTCTCATGCATTGCAATATGTAATGCTTTCTTTCCCCCTTAAGTTATCTGGAAAAACACAATGCACACACCCCTGAATGCATCTGTGGATTTTGCAATAAATACGTAAATCGGATGGCATGTTTAAACTACATGTATATATGTTTTTATTTTGTCATGAATTATAACCAAATCTGATTTACATGACACGCATGGCGTTTCCTCTCTGGTGTAAATAACTAACTGCGTAGCTTACCAAATTTCAACTTTTATTTCTCTAATCAATTTTCCTAGACATTACCTAATGTACTTCAAATATTGAAAATAAGCAGGAACATTAAAATTTATTTTGTGTATTACTTTAAATTATATTTATTCGATGGCAACATGTTTGTTTATAGCCAATTTTGCCAATTTTGTTTTTTAATTAAATTTCTTTAACAATAGCAAAATATTAGGAATTTTTTTTAAATAAACAAGAACATTAATATTTATTTTCTGCAATATATTCGTTTTATGGTAACATTTGTTTTTGTTTAAAACAAAATGCGTACAGTGTGTCAGAGAAGTACACAAATATCAAATTTGCATATGTAACTTTTATTTCGTTTGCCAATTTAAATTTTAATTAAATTTCTTAAATAATACCAGCATATCAGAGATGTTCAAAATAAACAGTAACATTAACATTTGTTTGCTGGGTGACTTCAAATAACATTTCTTCGATGGCAGCAGTTTATTTTTCAAACCATACAGGGTGTTACGAAAGTGCAAAACGGTAACATACATGGTAGATAAGAAGCTGGTAAAGATGATGAACGCCATATTTTTCGGCTCATTTTTTAGTCCGTCCACGTCATTGTTTTGAAAACACAAATTTATATTTAATTTATGATTATTTAGAGTTTCATTCGACTGGCACACCCTGTATTTCGTTCGCCCTTAGACTCGTTCTGTCCTATAATAATTTTGCGTCGCTTAATGTTTGCACTGTTTCGCATATTGTTTTGTCTTTTGGTTTTCTCTCCTTTCGTATCTTATCTTCAGATGTGTTGCACTTTCGACCCAATTAACCACACGAAATGTGCAAGTTGTGTCCTATGCGTAGGCCGGAAAATAACACGCTCTCTTGTTATTATACAAGTACGCGTACTATTAGCGAAGCTTTTAACGAGTGTATAACCCACACTTTTGTTTCTTATTTAATGGCTTCGCTATTTTCTACACTAGCACAGTAAATCGTTTCTTTTAATGGCTTCAAATGTAAATTATTTAACTTTTAAGCACCTCTTAAAACGAAGCCTGTGCATCGTACCGGGCGTTCCGAAAGTCAAGCCTTAATTTAACGTTTTCAGAATTTCGATTAATTTCTGCAAACGTGTTTTAAAATATCAAGCGGGGTTTCTCAAGATAAGTTAAGCCGAGTATTGAATTTTAACAATGCAAACCTATTGAGCTCTTGATCACTACAATTTGAATGGCACTGTTGTAATCGTTGGTCAGTTTAAGAAACACACGAAAGATATTTATGGTATTTATTTTACTTAACTGTTTCTTAGCCTGCTTTAGCTGCAGTTGTTCAGATTTGAAAATGTTGCTCGACTTCGTTGCAAATTTGTTTTTTACTTATAAAAAAGTACATTTATTTTAAAAACGTATTTTTTTTGATTAAATTTACATTAATTTAACGGATAGGTCGATATGGACCCTCAATGTATAAGTTGCTGTAATTTTACTAAGATACTATGATTACTAAGATACTAAAAATTTAATCTAAAAAATTATGTTTTTAAGATAAATGTACTTGTTATGAAATTATAAAATAAGATATTTCAGTGAACTTATATAAGCTTTTTGTAGCTTATGGTATGTTTTTTTTTAATTTAAAAATGTACACATTTTTGGTGGTAAGTACCACTATAAAACGTTATCATAGTTTATTGGGCTTGTCAATGATGTGTGTGTGTGTGTGTTATGCTAATTGTTTTGTCTTTTTTCTAATTATGACACATTTTTCCAAGGGACCTATATAAGCTATCTAGGGATAATAGCACCTAGTTGAATATATTATGAAAAAAATCAACAAAGTTGTAATGAACGGGTTGAAAAATGCCTGGTAATTGTAGGGTTAAGGTCATTGCAGTTCCATGCATTAAAGTTATTAAAAATGATAAAAATGTACGTGATTATAGTAATTGAAGTGTCCATAAATTAGCATTAGTCTTCTTAGATAATTATACTGGTGTAATCATTGGAACGTTTTAGGAAAATACCAGTATATTTTATTAATAAATAGCAGCTGGTATGAATTTACTATATTAAAATATTTAGCTTACGTTATGCATTTCCAACTGTTCATAATCAATTCAAATAAAGAAACCGTGTCGTTAAATGGATTTAGATGATGTAATTGTTTAAAATGCATTGAAACGGAGTATGCTAAATTGATGAACGAAATTTAAACGTCATTCAAATGTTATTGATTTAACATCATAACGTTACACACATCCATTTCTTACTTGTTTGAAAATATTTCGGGATTTATAACCCGTCTTACTTGTGCCCTGGAAATTTTTCTTTCGACAAAAAAGAAACCCTTATCATTAAAGACCATTTCGCGCACTGGAAAACATCATTTTGTTCATAGTTTTAAAGAGCAAAAAAATGAATTTAAAAACAAACAACCACCCCCGAGAAAAACGGATTTTCAATTCGTAGTATTTAGCACGAAATTGTTCAAATGGATTTGAGGGGATGCATTTTACCATCTCGAATAATAGTACAATGTAAGAAGACGAAGAAGAATAGGAATAGGAAAAGTTGGCTTGGCTTTTAGTCACATCTTTTGCTTTAATCGATTCTCCTACCCCGTTTTGAGCAATCTCCAAAAGTGTTTGCATTTTCAGCATTACTTATGGCCCTATCTGCCTGGCGCTGAGGTGCATTGCACCTGCAGAAGCCCCCAGCCTCTTAAAATCGCCCATTTTCTTTGGGACGTACCATTTTTCGTGAAAGGAAAATGCGTTTAGCATTTCGCCTTTGTAGGCAAAGTAGGGACCTAAGATGCTCGCCCATTAATTCACATTTTAATGCGACATCTAAATGCGACCGAGTTTTAAAGAGGGCGGCGATACGCAGTCGAGATAAGCTCTGGAGTTAAGCTTAGGCTGCTCCCAGAAATCTCAAGGGGTCCAGCATCCAGCACCCAATTTTTGGGCCTCTTCAAAAAAAAAAACAGCAGCATAGGTCACGTGGTTGGACGGATGCAGTTTGCTTACTAAGCAGACCCAAATGTTTGGATTTTTTTTCCAACAATGTTTCTTAATTATGTAAATAAAGAAACCAAAAGGCTGGTTTTCATCTTTCAATGGAAGGTCAGATTTTAGTTTTAATCGTTTTCTTCAAGTATTGTTTGTTTGCTACAATTTTAACCAAAAATTACATTATTTAGTGCTTAATTTGAGGAGTTTGGAAAACGAATAGCACAGGAAGAATTGGTTTTAAGGATTGCCCTTATAGGTTTTTTGATTAACTAACCCATACTGAAAAAAATAATGTATTGGTTTTACATTTTTTCAATGTATTCCAATTTGGGGATCTTTTAAAAATGTATTTCAAAATTAGCATCAAAATGCATTATAAATCGTAATTAAATACATTTCAAAATACAGTACTAGATGCATTTATCAATGTGTATTTGAAATTAAATATTGTCTCAATCTACATGCATTACTTTTTCCGAATGATAACAGAATCAGTTATGTGCTTTAATTTACATCGTTAATTGTATAATTCAGTGAGAACATTATCTTTAATGAGACCTTACTGTGAAAAATAGCTTCTATCATACGGCTTACAGTCGACATCACTTTTGATGTGCTTTTCATCATGTACTTGTATTTTAAACAGATATAGTAGTTTTCTCTAACAATATGTTGCATTCTGTTGCCAGCAACTAATTTTTTTATGATAATAAAATAAATTGTTCATACGACATGCTAAACTTCAATGGACTGAAAAGCAAACTGTAATATTACGTTTCGAAAATAAATGTTTAAAACCTTAGTAATTTATGGGTAACTGTAAAAAGTCAAACCATGCATGTAAATAATGGATTTAAGTGCATTTTATTATAAAAATATATAGAAATATAAAAAATAAGATAGCTAATGAATATTTACTGTGATTTGTGATGCGTTTTTTTTTAAATACCAAAGGAGGAGAAACATCTCTTTTAAGGACAATTATTTTGAGAAAAAATAATTTTGGCAAAACCTACGGACTAATTGAAATGTTTCATTTCGGATTTATTCGGTATAAAAATTAAAATTTAATACGCCATGGGCGAACGTTTGAAAAATTAAAATTCTTAAATTCTAATTCAACAACACTTGTTATAATGTCAGAGCAGACAGTGATTTCATCGTTAATGTCACCCAATATTTTAGGTAAAATCTAATTCGAAGACATGTACACGCATAAACGTCGTATTATACAAATGTGTAATCCTTCCTCTCAGGCCTAATTGATTACAGCGTGTCCACTGTCTCGTGTTAAACCATCCTGCTTGAGATATAAGCGGATCATGAGATTTACGTTTTTTTCATGCGGGTATTTGCCTGTTTCAATTACAAAACTTGATAATTAATATGACGTTGGCTGCTCTGGAAAACCCTTATTTTGTTATATTTATCCAATTTCGGCCTTGTCTTAATTGTGTCACGTGTACTGTAAATGACACACGGTTCAGTGTTTGATGACTGAATAATTTAAATTTAATTTTGAAAACAGGTGATGCTCATTTCATTCGACTTTTCAGTGTGATTAACATGAACTGGTCACTTAGTGTAATTGTAACAATAGCTTGTTTTTTTTCTCGTGTTTTTTAGCATTTGTAAATGTAGTAATAAGACAGAAATACTTCGACGTAATTCCATCAGCGTTATGTATGTATTAAATGTTGAAATACGAAATACAACGTCATTATTCTTCAACGGATAATTTAATCAAGAAAATGTGACCACAACCGAGTTTCTTAAATGTTGTCAATTCAGTAAATCGATAACGTGGCAAATAAAAGGACCTCGTTTGAATATTAAATCGAAATACGAATGTCCAGAACAAGATCGAATAATTGATACCAAAATAGTCAAAGTTACGCTCAACAGGTAATGTAAATCGACGAAATTACCTAAAATCACACAGAGGCCATTATAAATAATTTTTTTTTTAAAAACGACAAAAAATTGCCCATTTGTAGCATGATGAGCGGCTTTTAAATTGACAAAACGGCATGAATGACATTTTCACCAGGTTTCTGTTATGCATTTATGAATTTAATCATATATATAGCAATTGATCATTGCTTCCTTTAAAGTCTTTTCTTTTGCCAAAACGGTGGCTTATACCGTCTAAATATATATTTGCCAAATGGACCATTCTGTAAAAATTATCGTTGTATCGTTGACCTGATTGGTGTGATTTCCCCCTTTCTTTCCTCTCCCCGAGGTATAATATATGGTTTGTAATCCGTTTGATATGAAATTCAAGAACGTCCTTGGTCTCATATGGCGTGAAGTATTTATTTGACGCTTGGCAACGTATAAATACGTATAATAATAAATACAACTTAAAATAAATTGGTCGTGACGTATGCTCTGAAATTGAATCGTGAGGGGAGATTTGCTAGCGTTCATCGAAAAGGCTTCAATATGATTGGTGGACCAATAAGTGCAAAAATGAAGAATGTCTATAAATTCAATTGGTGGACATTATGTCCAAATAAATGGGTAACGGCTGGGCCGAACGATAGCTTAAAAATCATACGATTTTTCGGTGAAGTTTTTCAGTTTGTACTATGAAAAGCAAACATTACATCGCCACTTTGTCAGTGATGCAATAACTTTTATATTTCTCTTTTTTTAATCACATCCAACAACTTCGTGACTTCAACCATTATTTCAATATAAAGTAGAATTTAAATATTTCTTCTAGTGTGTCTAGTAATTGAATTGAATTGGCTGTGGGCAGAGTAATTTTATTTATGGAGCAACCTTGTATTTTCAGAAAAAAAAAAGCTTGTAACTCTTTTATATTTCAGAAATAAAAACCTGTTGCATTTTACAAGTTTACTGATACTCTCCAACATATTCTGAAAATATTCTTGAAATTTAAGAAAATATAAAGAGTTACAAGAAATACACTTGACTGCGATATTTAATAAAAAAATCCCTGAAAATTAGGAATTATATTTTGAAATTTAAACCTCTGTTAAACTTGTAAATTTTTAACAAAGTATGCACTATAGTTAGCGATATCAATAAGGCATTTAAATTTGTTTGAATTTGTGCATTTTTTTGAAATTGTCTACCATGTAACTCCAATGTTATCAGAAATTATCTTCTGAATAGTACATTTGTTGTACTGACGTTAATAAACGTTATTAAAATATTATCGTATTTCGAGAAAAAAATCTTAGAACATTTTAATGTTGGTGAAAGAACCTGTTGCATTTTAAAAATTTCGTAGTATTCATCAGTCTATAGTGCAGATATTTTTAAAATTTGATGATACACACGACTGAGATATTTAAGTAAATAATTTTCAAATCAAGAATTGTAATATCTAGAAATTCTAAACTTAGATAAAACTGTGACATGTTAACTATAGCTAGCGGTATCAATGTAGCACTAACTTTCAAAAACTAACCTCAATGTACAAAATTTAAATTTGTTTGAATCTATAAATTTTTTTACGAAATTTATAAGCTCAATGATTGTAATTTTATCAGAAATTATCATCTTAAAAATGCATTTAATAACTGCTTTAGAAACTCGACATTGATGCATCAAATAACAAAACAAATTTCCAGTAATTAAAAATGCGAATGTAGATACGAATTTTTCTATGGGAAATTTGAGCTTTTAATTAATTAATCTGCTAGCATTTATGCTTGTTTTTCTGTCTATCAACCCCTCAGTTCGCTTTTTTTTATCTTCTCCGTGCTGCAATAACCAGTTAATATTTTTCTCGTAAAATGTTTTTAGCTTATTAAATATCGATTTTTGCCGTTAATTAGTTGTGCCAACATTTTTTCTTGTCCACGATACGTAACCCTATTGTTTGAAACCTAGCCATAAAGTCAAAAACGTAAGTCACGATAGTTTTTTTTTTTTTATATATATATATATTTTTTTTAATTTTCAGAAAGATTAATAGAAGAATATTAATTCGTTGTCGCGCGCTATTTCCTCAAATTACATCCGGCATGAAATCTGCTTTTTTATGGGTAAAAAAGAAAAATGTCAGTTCATTAATTTTCATTGCCGTCTCTGATGAACTTTTCAGGCTGTCACATTTGTTATACTCGTAATAGTCAAATTGGATTATTTTTTGCTCCCACTAAGTTCCCTTTTTTTTGTGTGCTATTTTTTTTTTTATGCCGGAAAACATCTTCGTACAATTATCTTCTGCGCAGTGAATATGATTACAATTGTTGGCTCAGACTTAATGGATTGTGTGACACACACACTTTGCTTTATTTGCTTCTGCTTCAAACTCCGGTAATCCCTTCAGGTTTTCACCCGTCCATCTTGATTAAACTTCGTTCAAATCCCGAGGTTTCTTGCGGATTCGGATCAAGTTACGTAGGCATTTCGGCCGAAATGTCAAAGCAACTGGACAAGTAAATGGGTTATGCCCATTGAAATGGACAGCTTCGTTTTATGATGTCCTTGTGCCTTCATTCTGCTCGTGGCACCTGATGCCTCTTATTTTAAATATATCGATTTAAAATTGGGACCTGCTGACTTCGGTGTTGTTTGAACGAACTTTTGTCATTGAATGTCAGACCGCCATCGCCGAAATGGACATTTCATCTGTCGTGTTTCCAATTCAATTCAACTCAGGACCGCCGCTGTCGGAATAAAAACGTTATGCGGTCTTGGAGGAGGGGGAGGACGGGGAGGTTCAACCCATGATTTATTCCGGATTACAACGTCTTGACGTACTTATTTCATTCAAAATACTACTCCCAAAGCTTGCCGATGCCAAATGTGTGCTCTCGAGGCACGTCGTTTTCCTTAAATGCGAATCTTGCAGACATGTTGATTTGCTGTATTTTCATTCCCAGGAAATACGTGTACATGATGTGTTAAGACTCGAGTTGTCAGGTATTTCTTCACTCCTATTTGATACCCTACAACGTACCACACACACTACAATACTACAATAATGCCGTGTAGTAGGGGTTGTCAATTAATTTAACCCAAATTTAAACCCACCAAGGGGTTAAAAACAATAGGGTGATTGGGAAGGGGATACAAGCATGGCCCAGCATTCGCCTGAAAATATTGTAACCACAATTAGGAACGCCGGCCCAGAATTTGAACCCTGGTCTCCAACAAGCGAGGGGGACATGCCGCCACTGTGTCCAAGGCACCAAGGGTACAGTACTTTATAGGTACGTGTGTCATAGCCACCTGGGTGCCTTTATGTTAACAAAGTCGTTTGACGGTCAAGGTTATGGTGAGTCAATTTTCAGAAGGTCTTTGGCCTCATGGGTCAGTAATCAATAAAATTCATTTTTTATTTTAAATCTCCATCAAAATGTCATATTTGTGTAGAGGGCTTTATTTGAAGATGTTTGGCGATGATCCCATCGATCCAGGGGCTTTAGGGCCCACGAAAACAACTTGTCAGTTGTGGGCACTTAGTGGCGCCACTGAACCTCCAATGGGTGCTTATGTCATCATCGGAGTTTCGCAAACCTTCTATAATGCAGGGGAAGCTCGATTATCCGAGGTTCGGTTATCCAACATTCGAATTAACCGAGATGAAGCAACCGATGTACCAAGCAGATAAACATCGTACCAATTTCAGATTTAAGTACCTAGCGGTGTACTGCGCTGGTTGGTGGCAATAAAATCTGATTAAAACCGAGTTGTTAACAAGTTATTTTTTGATTTTTTTAGTACTGTTTTTAAAAAAGTTATCACTGCATAAAATGTTGTCCATATATGGCGTTATATATGCCTGACCATGTGCCTGTATACTGTATATCCTGATCATCTATGAGCCAATTATGTCCATCTGCGGCCAATTTCAGATTTATCCATAGGGGTAGTGCCCGGGTTGCATTTGAATTTTTAATTTCGTCAACAAAAATCCATCAACTAAAATTTTAGGGTGTAGTAAAAAGTATAGGGTGGAGTGGGTTACTCCACCCTATGAAATCATCAAACGACCGTTACAAACGTCGTCCGTTTTGTTTGCGACTTTGCCTCGGAAAATTCCAGCCTAATTTTTATTGGCTCATTTCGATTAATTGCCAATCAGGAAAATTGGGGTTATTTAACACGTGTGCGATTCTGCAGCGATGGACAGCATGCATGTAGCCATCAATAAAAATGCGGTTTTAATCGGTGATGGTTTCAGTGATTCAGTCATCGGGGAAATTTTAGGCAATAAAACAAGCATCACTCATCGCAATAATAAACTGTTAAATTTCCCTTTGGCCAGCACCATGGCGACCACGCATCATTTCGATGCCAAATATTTCAATCGCTTGTCCATCAGGGAAGGCTGCAGCTGATGTCCACCATTGTCTTTCATATTTAACATTTCACCGAGCTCATAAACATTTCAATTAGCGATTTAGCGAGCTGAAATTAGTCGAGTCTAATTGCACGTGTGTCAAACGATCATTTCCCTGATGGAAGTCGTTTTATTAAACGTGACGCCGATGTCTGTCAGCGTCTGCCATTTCCAGAGCTGGTCGTCCGTAACGCCGTCCCAAATTAGGCGTTTGCAACGTCCATCGACTCTTCACTTATTGTTCGCATCGAATTAAACGACTATATATATATAGGTCTTATTGTTTTCTGGTTTTTGATATATATTTTTTTTGTCTTCTTCTTATTCTTCTTTCAGTTGCTTTTCGCTCTCGAAAGGCAGCTGTTGGTGACATCGGGTTATGATCTTGGTCAACATAATTTCATTTTCTCCTTCAACTGATTTATTTCCTGAAATCTCTCTCTGAGTCTGTGGATTGCGTTGCCCACGGGTCCATCCGAGCAGAAAATTCAATTTGCGCGACTTTTCCTCTCGGTTTTAATGCATTAACAGATATTGATAGTTTTTGGAAATATCCCCCCCCCCTACACACACACTTACC
>JAQIXS010000992.1:0-35505 GCA_034700785.1 Rossiulus vilnensis | reverse complement strand
TTTTAGATATTATCACCTACACTGAAAAAATTGAGATAAATAGAGCTCTTAGCGAGCGATTAATTTTAATTTTAATTTAGGATAGATAGCTTAGTGTGGTGATGTGCGCTAAAGGTTTATTTATGAGTTCCTTTTTTATGTTAGTGATATCAGCCATTACGAGCGTCCCCTAAAATTATGGAATATATGAGGGTCCCTTTTTTTTCCGAAAATCAGCAAGCACATGTTCATTACGAATTTTTAAACACGAAAATACGCGGAACCTAATTAAAATTAAGGGAAATTAATAAAATAAGTCTAAAATTATATGACAATGCATCACAAAAGTCGTTTTAACGTATATTATAGTTGAGTTTTATAGGATAACTTGAGGCAGATATAATGAATTGACACATCTAGCCAATGCGTAATAATTCTAATAATTCGATATAATATTTCAATGTAATATTTCATACGAAATTCTTACCTAATTATCCGCCAAATTTTAGTTAAACATTTGGAATCGAAATTGGTATCCGAAATATAACAAAATGTCCGATGTGGATAGATGCGGAAACAATAACCCTTCCATGTTGAGCAGTGGAATGAGGGGTTAATACACTAAGTAAAGTATGGCGCGCTGTGGATGTATATACTTTGGTGCGGGAAATTTAAAAAAAGGCTATTGTGTGTTATTGTGTTTAACAGCACGGTTTGGTTGGGAGCGCGAAGGTTGGGTTAAATTTCTCCTATTTTGTTGGATGTTCTGACAAGGGGGTTGGGTTAGTACCGTAAGTTGGGTGGGGGGTTGAGTCAAGGTAGTGGGTGGAGCTGGAGTTACGGGGTTAGGTGTGGGGGCTAAGATTGGGGTCCTAGTTTGGTGTCTCCTAGGAGGCTTTAAACCAATTTTTGTTAGGGCCGGGATGTAAGCTTCCGGTATATTTCCTCTTTCTAACTCCATATTCATGGCCGTATCCTTAGAGAAAATGTGGAAATTTTCTTTAAGATTCAGGGCTTTGTACCTAGAATCTCGTTGCAGAATTCTGGGGTGGGCAAAATCGATGATGTGGTCTGGGTTTTGTAAGATGTGCATTGCCAATGAACTTGTTTTTTCCGCATATTTAATGAAAGATTTATGGTTTAAGAATCTTTTTTCGAGACGGTTTGAAGAACGTCCAATATAAACTTGATTGCACGTGAGGCAAGTAAGTTCATACACAACATTACTGCGCTTTAAAATAGGAATTTTGTCTTTCTTCGGGGGCAAGAGGGAGTGGACAGTTCTGTTACATTTGGGGGCAAGTTTAACGTTGTGCGCATTAAGTTTGCGTTTTAGCATTTGAAAAGTGGGTTCATGATACTGGACTCCCATCCACTTATTTTCATTTTTGGATGGGAGGATTGGAAGAGCGGGATGTTGGATTTTTCGTTTTGTGTTTGCCAACGTTCTGGATAGGAATTTACAGGGGTAGTTGTTTTTGGCTAACTGCTGGGTAACAAGTTCAACTTGGGTTTGTTTATCTTCTTCCCTGCTGGTAAGAAGAAAGGCTTGCCGGTAAGCGGCTTCAACAACGTTGCATTTTATGGATAAGGGGTGTGCAGAGTGGTAATCTAGGTATCTACCGCAGTTCGTCGGTTTTTGATAGTATGTGGTATATACCCTACCATTTTCATCTTTTGTGACCCTAACGTTAAGAAATGGGAGTGTTCGATTTTGTTCATGCTCTACGGTGAACTTGATTCTCGGGTGAAATGAGTTTAACGTGTTGAGAAACTCATTAATGAGAATTGTAAGAATGATGATGAAAGTGTCATCAACATATCGACGGTAGAACAAGGGTCTGTTGTCAGTTGTGATTAACTGTGCTTCTAGGTGTTCTAACGTTAAATTTGCAATAACTGCAGAAATAGGGGAGCCCATTGCCATCCCAAATGTCTGCAGGTAAGTATTATTCAAAAACGAAAAGAACGTAGAGCATAAACATAATCGAAGACCGATTAAAAACTCTGTCATAGGTAGGTTCGTGTGTTCTTCTATCTTATGCCAAATATCTCGAATGATAGTGTCCACCATATCGGTGGGGACATTGGTGTAAAGAGAAGTCACATCGAATGAAACCATAGAATGATCATCTGGTATTATGACATTATTAACTGCATCTGCGAATTCCTGACCATTTTTAACACAAAATTCTGTTTTGTTCGTTACTCTCCAAAGTAACTACTACTTATCAACCTTGCACAATGTTGATTTTTGTAATTAATTTTTTAAAATTTAAAAAAACACACATACAGTTTCAAAATATGACAAAAGAGATGTGGTTCAAACTGTAAAAATAAATTTTATTTAATTGAATAGAAATGCAAGATATGATGAAATCATTATCAAATAATCTATAAAATTCTTACAATTCTTAATATAATGGGTTAAACGAAATGAAGAACCAGGTGATTCTCAGCCAATGTTATTTATTTAGCGACGTTTCGCCCTCTTAATTAGGGCTTCATCAGGCTACGGAATTTAAATATTCACAAAATATACAAATGAGCGAAATAGAGAATAGTCAAAATCGGTTACACAATGCGTAAGTACAACAACAGTGAATTAAATATAATGAAATTACTCCGGTGTAAATTATGTGACAGAGAGACATAATTAGCGGACATTACTAATTAATTGCGATATTTTACGTTTGTAAGTGAGCGCATTGTAGTTCATAAGCTAGTTAAATTAGGCCTAAGAGTATTACCGTTAATAATAATGTTTAGTTTTAGATATTATCACCTACACTGAAAAAATTGAGATAAATAGAGCTCTTAGCGAGCGATTAATTTTAATTTTAATTATTTAAATATTCACAAATATTCTTACAATTGAGAGTACAATGTACAATACATAAATTGAATGAAGTTGAAACTCCTGCTCAAGGGCATATACACTGTATGTGAATGTATTGCTCAATATCCTCAGTAATGGAAGGGTCGTTCAAATCACTCAATTTGTCAGCAACTAAAAACTGTGTGTGATAGCACTGCTCAATACTTAATCAGTGATAAACTACAAGTAGACCTATTTTTATCAACATTAATTTTTGCAGGTATTTGTAATAAAATCTCAGTTACTCGTGTATCCATGTATGCATAAATAATAATGTATCATCAATGATAATTAATTGCTTCAAGTCATTAGTTTGATGCTCAGGCACCCCAGTAGAAATACATAATAGCATGTTTTTATTACTATTTTGAAACAAATTAAAAAATACCTTGACCAGATGTCATAAAATTAACAAAAATAAAACTCCGAGACAGTAAAAATAGCTCCCAGGATTCAACCATATAAATTCTCAGTTCGTAGTAATTATTTTCGGGAAAAAATAGGACTTGAATTTAGCATCTTGACTCCCGTCTTATAAAATAAACAATTATAGTTTTGTGAATAAATTGAATTTAAAAAAAGCGGAAAATAACGCATTGTATTTTCATTTTGCTTAGTTAAGGATCTTGTCGATAACATGACATTCAAACAGCATTTAAATTAAGATCTGCATGGGCCTACAATGGGCCTAAATTAACGTGAAAATGCATGTGGCTGTCGAATTTTCGAAGGGTCTCACGATAAAAACGAGTTTTGAAAGACCATACAGTATATGAAAATGTATCAATTTTTCAGTAATCTTGTGCTCAGAATTAATCATGATACAGAGGTTTTTTTGAGCAATCGTGTACGCATAAATACTCTAGCTCTTATCACGTGATGATATTATAGGCCTATCATAAATGATGTCGAGAGCCTCTTATAACTATTCTCAAATGCATGAATTTCGATATTAATTATTTCAAAGAAGCCGACAGTTTCTAATGCTGATTTATTGATTACTGTTATAGTTTAAGCCATATCTATGCATTTGAACTGCTACATGGAAAACAGGTTTCTGGAAAGAGATGAAAGCTAGCAACCATGCAATACACGGGTCGGCTCATTAGACATTCATTACATGCAGTCTAAAACCTTGCCAAAGCATTGAGGCCAAAAAAAGTACCCATTACTATTACGACGTAAATGACGTTATGTTTTTCATAACCATGCATGAAGTGGTTGGAGTGTAACGTTTTCAAAAATTCATCCTCCCAGCAGTTGCCAAGTGAACATCGCCAAAACTGCTCGAAGTGACGCATGAAACAAATACGGCGGAACATATCAAATATCAACAGATGAAGTCAAAGAAATTTAATAAAGTGCAAGTTGTTATACAAGCGACATTACTATCTATCGAATGATGGATTTTTCTTTATCTGTATTTCTTACCATTTTGGTTATTGTTTTCGGATTTCTATGGATTCGTCAACTAGTGCACACCATTACAGGCCCAGCTGGACCATGGGGCCTGCCTTTTGTTGGTTATTTGCCATTTCTTGGCGAATACGCTCACGAAGCGTTTTTTGAAGCTGGGAGAAAAACATGGCAGCATTTTCAGCGAAGTCTTGGGAAAGGAAAGGGTTGTGGTGCTCAACGATTGGGCAGCTGTCAAGGCAGCTTTGATTGACCAAGCACAGACGTTTTCTGCAAGACCAGCAATGTTTCATTTCGATTCAACGGTCAAGAAAAGAGGTAACTAACGAGTTAAGATTTGGTGTAATGTTTGTTCAACCTTATCACCGTTTTCTTCGCAAGTCACAAAATGAAATGAAAACTTTTAGACATTGCTACCAACCATGGACCAATCTGGAAGACACAAAGGCACTTTGCGATACACGCTCTAAATGTCGTTTGTCATAACAAACGCGACAGAGAATCTCTCTTCATGGAAAGTGTGAATACGTTAATTGAAAAGTACGAAAACCAGAACGGACAAACCATTTGCATTGAAGATGAATTTTTCCTGCTACTTTTCAATATAGTTTGGAAAATAGGCTGCAGTGAGTGCTCATTTATTTAACCATAGGCCTACTACATGTATTTAAATGTAGAAGCGTAAAAACGATTTCCAGTTTATAAAAACTTAAGGAAGATACCTGACCGAATTCAGCATGAATACTTGCAACTTTAGACGCCATGCAGTAGCTTCAAAACGAATGATAAAATAATGAAGTAAAAATGCAGTTAAATTTTGTTCGAAAATGCATAAAAATGCATTAATTTCCTGCAATAATTTAACTGAAGCATTCATTGTTCTCAATAATTAATTAAAAAGGCTTTGCACTCAACTTTAACTTAAAATCAAACAATTTAAAATTTTAGCAGCTAACAGTGTGGATGAGAAAATTTTAAAACCATGGGGGCGAAATCTAACTTTGTTCATTGTTAGATAAAACAATTGAAGAAAACGATGCAGACGGCAAGAAATTTTACGAACTTCTCCAACAAAATGTGTACGGCTTCCGCAACAATTCGCCTCTGAATTTCATGCCGTATTTGCGCCACTGGGTTCCTGGCGCTTTTGGTTACTGGACTTACGTAAAGCATCACACCTTGCTATGGAACTATTTGGAGGAAGAAATCGAGGAGCACATTCGAACATTTAAAGAAGGGAAATGTAGAGATTTTCTGGATGTCCATATTGGAGAGATCCATTAGCGTCAACAACGAAATGAAAAGCTAGATCCGCCCTTCACCAGTAATGAGCATGTTCATTTTAACATGATGCAGGAATTAAAGTTATTCAACTGCTGGTTGACAAATTTACAATTCTGTATTCATAGCTGACTACATTGTTGGAACTTTGTATGATTTGTTTCTGGCCGGAATTGAGAGAACGAAAAACACCATGACGTGGAGCATTCAGCTCTTGTCCATGTGGCCTCAATATCAACAGAAAATTCAAGACGAACTTGATGAAGTCGTTGGACGAGGAAGAGCGCCTGTTCTTGAAGACATGCCAATGTAATTAAAACCAAATACTAAAGAACACGTTATTGAACAATGACTATAGATGCATCAGACAGCATTCATATACATAAAAGTTTCCCTTTAATGCCAATTGTTAAACTGTGGGAATTAGTGCATCTGATCATCTAATCAGATAAATAACATGGGGTGTTTAAAACAATTTAAAGTATTTACATTTTAATAACAGGAAGCAGTTTCAAAAACGTCACAAATCCGTTCAAGAAACTATAGGACAATTTAAAACTCATGTATCCATTAAAACTGCACTTTGAGCAAATTTTAAAATCAACTGGCACATCAAAATGATAACCAATATTAGCGATTTGCTAGCAAAACAAGTTGACAAGTTTGATGAGGGGAGTCGATGGCTGCCGAAATGTTACATGCATTAAGCGTATTACAGGCCATTACTATTAATCAATTTTTTTTATTTCAATTCACAGGTTGCCATACCTGGAAGCAGTTACACTAGAAATCCATTGCTACAGCACTGTCGTGCCCTTGTCATTGTACCACAGTCCGTATACGGATACGGAAGTGCAGGGCCATCCGATACCCAAGGGCTGCACGGTTATCCAGAATATCTTTGGAGTGCATAGGGACCCCAAGTGTTGGGTCAATCCGTTCGAGTTTTGTCCGGATCGGTTCTTGGACTCCGAAAATCATGTCAAGAAGCCTGCGTACCTCATTCCATTTTCGGTTGGACCTCGCATGTGCATGGGAGATCCTCTGGCGAAACAGATGCTATTTTTGTTTCTAGCATGCCTTTTCCAGAAATTGTCATTCCGACTTCCACCAAACATTCCTCCACCGACTCTGAAACCAATTGTCGGCTTAACCCTTACACCCAAACCATTTTCTGTGATTGTTTGCACTCGTTAAGGATGCTAAAGTTAGCATGTGGAATAGCTAACCCTGGCATTTGAGAATTATGTGTCTCAAATTGGGTATCTGAATAAACTAAAACGTTGATTTAAACTCCTTTTAAGAGAAAGAATGATTCCTAAACTTTTGATAATGACATAAAAGGCACAAAATAAGGTCAATAATACGGATCTGAATAACCAATGACAAGTCCGACCAACTCGGTGTTTATATACATGTGTTTTCCCTTCACCAATTCAGAATTTCTCGACAATGTAAGCGAATTTTTTTTTGAAAAGCCCAATGCTAAGCGCCTCTCGTCTTAATTTCAGAGTTTCACGCTGTACTGTGACTGTAGACACGTTTCGCTGGTATTAACTGTACCATTTCGAATTCCTGTAGTAGATTAACTATATATGAAGTCCACATTATTATTTCATTTTTTTTTCAGTATTGATCATTTCTGCATAGTGCTACATCGTTCGTAACTTTAAAAATACTAATGAACATGAACTTGGCTCACAAGTATTTTTATACGTTTTTTTTATAATCTCTCTATGTTATTGACCGGTAATGATAAGGAAATTAAGGGGGTACAGGAGTACTACAGGCAATCTGAATTCAGAAATATTAAAAAATAACCCTTGGTAAAAGTAAAAGCCAATAACTTAAGAACGCTCCAGACAATAAGAACACAAGTGCTTCTCGCATTCGACATCTCATGATTTCTGTGAGCAGACCGTCTCTGATAAGGTTGCCATGGAAAGCCGTGTGAACGAGCTGGATGAAGTAACAAAATTGTTGTTAAAGGAAATACGATACCAGAGCAGATTTCATAGACCTTGGAAAACGCGAAAATGCTTTCTATGAAATTGGCAAAGTGGTGCAGAAAAAGGGGGACACCTATGGATACAACACATTGTAATAATACAAATTTCTAAATTAGTGCTTGTTATTCACATCCACTAACAGGCAAAAATTGCATTTATTCACATTCTTTATGCTATACTTATTAAATCACAACAAGAAGCGCAACGTATATTTTGACAACTTAAACATAATAAAAGTACTTTATTCAGTTACGAGATAATAGGTAAGAAATGCATGTACACTGTATATCCATTTACTTAGAGAAGCGCTATGCACACAACGCACAGGGTGACACGATCAACTTTACGGTTGATTAAGTTACTGGATTTCTTGGACTGGGAATACAGTCGAACTCGGTTTTAACGAACGTCAAGTGATAGACATTTTTTCTCTGCAATAGAAAACACACTTCTTTTACATTTATATTGTAATAAGCTCTGCATTGCCAATATTTAATATTGATGAATCTTAATATCATGATAGTTGCATTTGATTAGTTACTAACAATGTAAGTGGAGTGTTTGCCTATAGTTTTTCCAACAAGAGAATTACACTGGGCGTCTGGGCCAAAACCAATCCGAGACATGCAGCTTATTAATTATGCCTTCCAGCACAGAGAAAGCCACATTGATGCCCAACGGAATTGAACGGTTGGAGTATTAGTCATGAGGTAGGAAAGATAAATCTCACAAAAATTTCTTGCATTCTACAACTTCTATTGGTTTATTTGAATTCCCAATCTATTCTCTTGTTGGACAGACTATAACCGGACATTTGCTGGTTGTAACCGAGTTCGACTATATAGGCTACGGGGTCCATAGGGTACGGTTCATGTTCAAGGTTGGCAGACAGCTCTATTGCGATTGGCACCAGTTTCGGGAGAAGAAGTTTACATTTCCTTAAATCCTGCAAAAGATTACAGATATAAAAGTACTTTTATTATTTATCCGATAATTTTCACAAATTCTCCATCACAGTTTTTTACTTCCGCTCCAAATCGAAACTAAGCCCTAGAAGGCCTCCTATCTCTAAGCTTGTAACGCTGATAGAGACGGCCGTGAACATATATAATGTACATGTAATTCAAGAAATGCAAATCATGCTTATCAGATAAAACCAGTTTTTAATAGTCGAACGAGTTCAAGCGTCAGTCGGAAGAAGCTACGTTCTCAGATATGGATTTCATTTCACTATTTTTAGCGATTTTAGCAGTTATTTTGACTTTTAAATGGATTTGCCAGCGATTTCAAACCGGAAACTTTCCACCAGGGCCAAAGGGCCTGCCTATTGTGGGCTATTTGCCTTTTCTTGGAAAATGCGCCCATAAAACATTTTTTAAACTAGGCGAAAAATATGGCAGCGTTTTCAGCGTTGTTTTGGGGAGCGAAAAGGTTGTGGTGCTCAACGACTGGGCAGCGGTCAAGGCGGCGTTGGTGGACCAATCTCACAATTTTTCCGGAAGACCAAGTATGTTTATTTTGGATTCGACAATCAAGAAAAAAGGTAGGGCTGTTTTGCTTTTTCGTTTTTCTGGACCTTCAAAATTTCCTATCACGAGAAAGCTGATTCGCCTTTTTTCTCTAAGACATTGCGACCAAATCAGGACCCGTCTGGAAGGTTCAAAGAAACTTCGCAATCCAAGCTCTAAATCGCGATGCCTTTGAAAAATCGAACAGAGAATCACTTCTTATGGACTGCGTGAATAAATTAATCGCAAAGTACGAGAAGCAAAATGGACGGGTAATTTCGGTCGAAGATGACTTTTTCTTGCCAATTTTCAATTCCGTGTGGCAAATGACCTGCAGTAAGTAATTAATGTGCACTCTTTTACGACAGTTTAGTCAAGTCCGACCTAAAACGATTTTGTTTAAAATTTATTTATTTTCTCTCAGGTAGAATTAGTTGTTACTAGGTCTGTGTTATTTTTTAGAATAAGTATAATTTAGGCTATAAGAAAAATTAAATAAACTTGAAAAATCACCTGTTGTCGGAGGTTGCATAATGGTATTTTGCAACAATAACAATTATATGTATTTAAATAAAGGGAGCATTTGCAATGCATAAAAATAACGCAGACCTTAGTGGCCGACTAATTCTACACGGGGGAAGAACAACGTTAGCAATTACTTGTATTCTATAGCAAGTAATTAGATCAAAAATTTGTTTTTATTCATGTTGGGACATTTTTTTCTAAACATTTGGAAAATGTAACAGGAAAACAGACGCTGGAATTCTCTTCCAAACGAGAATATAGGACTCGGTGCCATTGCCATGAGATAATTTAAAAAAACGTAACTTGTAATTGTATCACACCTGTATAATGTAGCTCGTAGTTATCTTCGAGCTATTTTATCGAGTTATTTTCGATTTTCTTAAGAACGTCAAATACATCGCAAAAATTCGTCCACTAATGTCATATTTCGCAAAAACTCGGGTATCCTAAATCACCAGACTATAATTAGTCAAACTAGTTTACAGATATACAGTACAGTATACCATATATAATGACACTACACCTGACGTTTGACAACATGTAGCAGTAGTTATCGTACATACACTTTTCTTAAAACTACTCATAATCTCTTTCAATCGTCAGGTAAAACAATTGGAGAAGACGATGCAGAAGGGAAGGAATTTTACGAAATCCTCAAACAAAATTTTTACGGCTTTCGCAACAATTCGCCTTTGAATTTCTTGCCTTTTCTTCGCTATGTGGTCCCAGGCGCATTTGGTTATTGGACCTATGTCAAATACCACAACAAACTGCAGAGTTATATAGAGAAAGAGATCCAAGAGCATCAAAGCACATTCAAAGAAGGTATACGTCGAGATTTTGTGGATGCGTGCATTGAGGAGGTCCAGAAACGAAAAGAAAGAGATGGAAAGTTAGAACCGCCTTTCACGTGTTAGTATATCCCTAGTATGGTCATGACAGGCTCCAATGCCTGGTAGTTTTAGTTACTATTTGAAGGAGCCTTATGGTTTTGTAATAAAGATATATTTTACAGTTGATCACATCACTGGGTCCGTCTACGATATGTTTCTTGCTGGTGTCGAAACAAATACTAACACACTGACATGGGGAATCTTGGCCTTATCGTGTTGGCCCCGTTGTCAAGACAAAATTCAAGAAGAACTTGATTCAGTCATTGGACGCGGAAGAGCGCCTGTTCTTGAAGACATGGACATGTAAGCATTCCCCAACGGTCCATCTGTCAATTGTTAAAGCATGCAACCAGTGAATCACATGCCAAGTTTTAAAGAAAAACAATAGACCTGTCATTAAATTCGCTATGATTTTTGCATGATTCTTAGGTTGCCTTATCTGCAAGCGGTCATATTTGAAATACACCGATACACCAGTTTGGTGCCCTTGTCCCTTTTACACTCACCATTAAAGGACACGGAAGTTTTGGGTCATCCGATACCGAAAGGTTGCACGGTGATCGAAAATATTTACGGGGTGCATTATGATCCAAAGTGTTGGGACAAGCCATTTGAGTTTCGTCCGGAACGGTTCTTGGACTCGCAAAATTGTGTGCAGAAGCCCGAATACCTCATACCGTTTTCGACTGGTGCTCGCATTTGTTTGGGAGCATCAATAGCAAAGAATACTATATTTTTATTTCTCGCCTGCATTTTGCAAAAGCTGTCATTCCGACTGCCACCAAACACTCCCCCGCCAACTTGGGATCCTATTGTTGGATTAACCCTAACTCCGCGGGCGTTTTCCGTGATAGTTAGTACCCGTTAGCTTTAACGAACAATAGTTCCAAATGTTACTCAGCTGTTCCTCCAAACCATTTTAACATTAAGCATTGCCCCACGCTAAGTCTTGCATCAGGAACATTACTTACAATAGTTATTTTCTGACATGTACATGTGCCAAATAATCAAACTTGCACTGCATTTGCTCGGCGATATTTTAAACTGGATATACATGTACATATGAATGTACTTAATTTACTATATAATCAACTGAAGTCATTTTGATGAAGGTCGTGTTAAATGGACTATACTTTGCGGAATCTTTTAATTCGATTTCTTTTTACAAGCACACTATTTTCCGAAAAAAAAATTGTAATAATTTTAATGACAATTATGACAAGTAAATTATTTCAATATGCTACCACAGAAGAATAACATGATTCGCCCAATCAGTTTGGACCTGCATTTTAAATGTTATGTTTTGAAGGGCAAAAACTAATGCCTGCGTGGAAACGCAAACTGACAAGTCAAGGATGGAATTAAACAGGAAAAAAACTGCACTGTTTGAAATGCGACGAGGTTTGTAAAGAGAATTATTGGGCATAAAAAACCGTGAAAGTTGAAGTCCTTGAGATTTTTTTCGATAAAACAAATATCGCAAGCCTCTTCATATTATTAAAAACATTTCGGGATAAGACTTTTTCAGCAAGACACTTGCTTGCATGCCTTGTCCTTTTCAATTCGCTAAAATCAACAGGCTCATGTAAGAAATCCTTCAATTACTTATCTTCATAGTTATTCGGGAGACAATTGCGCATTACGTTTCAGCATTTTCAAGTAGAGCTTTGAAAAATAAACTGAAACATTTTAAAAAATTTGCCATTTAGAATAAGTGGATTAAATCTCGCTGGCCTATTAGGGGAATTAAGCTGGTCTTATGGAGCCAAACTTGTCAGGGTGCAGGCCGGTGCCAATTTTAGTTTACGATTTAATTCATGAGCATGTACGTGTATTATGTAACTCATAGAGAATAACTAACGCTGTTTAAGTTTTAATATTAACATTAAAATCCACTTATAAGGAACTTGCTTGATTTGCTTAATTACAACACTGGTTAGACATTAGTTAAACCACAATTTGTCAAACGCATTAGTCTAGATATTAACTTTATTCTGAGACGTAAAAACCTAGACATTCGACCTTGACATCAAAGTGTCATACCTCCAAAAAATGATGTTTCATTCAATCCATTGTCTACTCTACAGATCGAGTTAAGGCTATTAAAATTGATTCAGTACGCACATTGTCAGCAACAATCAATCATGAAAGATGATGAAACATAGCAAACTTGTTTACAAAAAATCAGGACGCTGCAAGCGCCCAGAATACTGACACAGTAACTACATGTGCACGGGGACAACATGGAGATATCTTGGTCCATTCTGCTTGCGATTCTGACTATCATTCTTGGAATGATATGGAATCACCGACGCATTCAAACCAAGAAGTTTCCACCAGGACCGTGGGGACTACCTATTGTGGGCTATTTACCGTTTTTAGGAGAATATGCACACGAAACGTTTTTAAAATTGGGCGAAACGTATGGCAGTATTTACAGTGTTGTGTTGGGAAACCAAAGGGTTGTTGTGCTCAACGATTGGGCAGCAGTGAAAGCAGCACTGGTGGACCAGTCTCACATATTTTCGGAAAGACCGCCAATGTTTCTTTTCGATTCAGTAGTCAAGAAGAGAGGTAAGATTGTCTTGCATTCGTTTTAAAATGCCCATTATATAGTTGAAAGTAACGGTCTCCTTTTAGATGTTTCAACTAGCTCTGGACCGATTTGGAAGGCTCACAGGAATTTAGCAATCAATATACTTAAGCGTGTCAGCCCCGAAAAATCTAATCGTGAATCGTATAGTATGGAAAGTATAAATGCCTTAATGGAAAAGTTCGAGAAACAGAATGGACGAACGATTTGCATTGAAGAAGATTTCTTCTTGCCGATTCTTAATATAATTTGGAAATTATCATGTAGTAAGTATCGTTTATATAAGATTGTTTTTGACAAAAAACAAAACGACTATTTATGCATTTTCAGCTGTTTTCTATTTTGTTCAAGTGTCATGTAGGGCTAATTTGCTTAGGCATACACGTAAGCCAACGAAACATCATGCAAATGCCTGCTTAGAAATGACAACTGCTTTTCATTATCAGATAAAACATTTGAAGAAGACGACATCGAGGGGATAACATTTTGCGAAATCCTTAAAGAACTCTTTTACGGCTTTCGTAACAATTCCCCTTTGAATTTCATGCCATATTTGCGATATTTGGTCCCAGGCGGATATGGCTATTGGACCTATGTGAAGCATCATAACATGTTGTGGAGTCGCTTTGAGAAAGAGATAGAAGAGCATCTTCGAACATTCAAGGAGGGAGAATGCAGAGATTATGTGGACGCATTTCTTGACGAAATCCGAAAACATGAGCAACAAAAGCAAGCATCAGAGCCACCCTACACGGGTAAGCAATTTATTAAAATAAGTCAAACAAGGAAACTTTCGTTACACAGGGGCGGATAAAGTTGCACATGGGTTCGAAGCACAGGCATGATAAGCACGACCCAGGTTTTACTCGATAGGGGATGGTTATTTATCCTGCGCTTAATTCGGAGCTGGTTAAGCACCACACAACAAATAAATGGTTGTCTGGTAAGTACATTCTAAAAACATGAATATTATTTATTTGTTTGCATTTTTTATTATTATTTTCGAATAGTCGCGCTCTTCTAGGTATATGGAAATTACAGATTCTTATATATATCATATATCTCATAAAAAGCAAAATTTCTCAAAAAAACAAGTGTATTATAAAAACGACAATATCTTGTGCAAATGTGTAAACCATTTTCTTCGTTTGGATCTATACAGACATTCCCAAAGACATTCTGATTTTTGAGTGCAGTGTATTTTTTTTACAGTTGAAAATCTGGCTGGATCCTTGTACGATTTATTTCTGGCTGGAATAGAAACAAGCAAAAACACCTTGACATGGAGTTTCCTGATCCTAACGACGAGGCCTGAATTTCAAGACAAAATCCATGAAGAGCTTGATGCGGTCATCGGACGTGGCAGAGCGCCTCTACTAGCAGATATGGACATGTAAGTGTGCCAATACAAATTCCAAATGCGGACATTAAATCCATTCATGCTAATATCATAAGCGCCAACCCCATAACATATGCAGCATATACGAATTTGTTTATTCATAGGTTGCCATATTTGAAAGCGTTCACGAATGAAATACATCGTTACACAAGTTTAGTACCCTTGTCCTTGCTCCACGGCGTGTCGACTGATACGAAAGTTCTGGGTCACCCCATTCCAAAAGGCTGCACTGTAATTCAGAATATCTTCGGAGTGCATCGTGATCCCAAATGTTGGGAAGATCCATTCGAGTTTCGGCCGGAACGGTTCCTTGACGCCGAAAATCGAGTCACGAAGTCGCCATTTCTTATTCCATTTTCGGTTGGAGCTCGCAAATGCTTAGGGGCTTCACTGGCAAAATCTACAATATTTTTGTTTTTAGCCTGTATTTTGCAGAAGTTTTCGTTTCGGCTTCCCCCAAACGCCCCTCAGCCCTCATGGAAACCAAATGTTGGCCTTACTCTTTCACCGAAACCCTTTTTTGCGATTGTTTCAAAACGTTAGCGTTCACCAATGCTTTAGAAATTTTAGATAATGGTTTCCACTATCCATAATTCGCCGGTGAATTTCATGTCATACTTGATACTCCTGTACAGGTATAGTGAAATATGAAAAGGAGACTCTAATGTCTTCTTTCCATAACCAAAACTTTAAGCAAATAACACGAGTTCGAAGACATTAACAAGTACATCTTTTAACTAATCTGTAGTCACATGTTAAAGTGTCCGACCTGTATTAATGTATCTAATTTAATAAATTAATCAGTCTGCTTCTTTTTAATAAATAAAGTTATTTCTAATAAAACTTGTTTTTGAATGCTCTTAGACGTTGGAAATATCTTCCAACGGATAGCCGTAAGCTATAAGAAATTTAATTTGGCAATGATGATGGTAACCATCAAAATATAGCAGTAACCGCTGAATAATAATAAAATAACAACATGAATTGATGGATTACAACTCCTAGCGCATGGCATATCCTTGCTGATAGTGGAGTACTGAGTTGAATTGAAATAAAGGTGAAATGCGCGTCCGTTTGTAAAATGTTCGTTCAGGGCTCCGACCACATATCAGCTGGTGAGCTGAAATCTTGGACCTATGTAGGCACATGGGTGGAAGGAGTAACAGAAATTTCGGTTTTCGCAGATTAGGTCCCCATGGGGTGATAAGCCTAACCGGAACAACCGATTTTTCGGAATTAAGAATTGCAATTGCGAGTGAGCAAGATATTTCGTTTGGAAATGAATACATGTTGCGTTCCATTGATTGCATTTGGTAGTCCTGACATTAAAGTGTAGGTTTAATTGGGACTTAGGGGTCATCCATGAAGAACGTCCGGGTGATTGACATCAACATCAATATGCACTTTTTTATTTATTAAAAATGCATTATTACAGGACGGACAGTTGAAAATACAGACATTTAAGTTTCTGCACTGACTTCTCCCTGTATGCCATCTTGGTCCAGACTTTCGAAATCCATCCTGACTTACACGTTGTGAGACGTACAATGTACCTTGCCCGGCCGAGGAGGCCAATTGAAGGGCATGAACCCGAGTGCAGTCTGGCCAGGGTTTGTAAGTATGTTCCTTAGTAACCTTGCCTCCTTGCTGTCTAACACGTTTGCACATATTGTCGTTCAAATATTGAACGAAAAGCTGGCATGATTCCACATGGAACAAAATTTCATTAGAGCGATTATCTTTCAATTTGTAATTAATAATTCTCATAAGCAGTCTTGAAATCACTGACTATGTAATTTAGGTGGCTAAAGTTTAATTTGAGGCGGGAATTTCTGAGCTTTATTTACTTACTTACGTAACAATAAATATTGCCATCTAACCAACTTTCTAATAATTCAATAATACAGTTTTCATTCCCGGTAACTCAATTCCTGAATATACATGCATGCCGCTTTACAATTATGTTAATCTTTGGACATTCGTGCCCTCATAAAGGTTTTATGATAACGGTATGAAGACATTTTTTCCACCCAGTTAAAGGAGTGAAACTTGCCAGGGTACATGGTGCCAACTTTTCGATTTTGATTTAATACATGTATCGTAAAACGTCTGGAGGATAAAAAAACTGAATGATAAAGACTTGAAGGCCCACTTCAAAACAAACAATTTTTCTGTTCAAATAACGTCGTTCGGTTAAGTTTAAATATTAATATTAAAATCAATTTAAACGGAAATAGCTAATTGCAACACTGGTAAATTGACATTAATTAGACCACTGTTTTTCAAACAGCATCAATATCAGTGTAGAAACGAGCATTATTTCGAGAGGTAAAGTAAACAGCGAAGATTTGGTACATGAAGCCCTACTGCCCACTTGGTAATATAGAAAAGCCCAAACTCAAAGTGGATTGATTTTGTGATAATCACAATATTTCGAAAAAGAAGAAATGGTTGCATACAAAATAGTTTACCTCTCCACAAACGTTTGAGATTAGTCAACCAGTGCTGCCATCACTGCTGCCCAGTAATTGAGCACCACGACCCTTTGATTTCCCAAAACAACACTGTAAATGCTGCATAGGCGTATCCGGGGGGTGGGGGTGGAAGGGGGGTTGCTAAAACAGCCATATTTTACTATTATTTCTCATGTAGTTTGAAAAAAATTCGCCATCGGTGTATGATGATAATCTACTAAGAAAAGTACGCTAAAATGTATTAGAGTATTGCAGTTCTATTCCGTCAAATGGTATCTATGGTCTCTCTACCCTTCGCCTTTACCTCTAGTTTTGCCCTTCCCATTAATTAGTAAAACGCAATGAACTGTACATTTTGGTCAAAAATGTAAATTTAAAAATATCTGGCATCTAAGCATATCCTAAAATCTTTGGTTTTAAAAAATGGTGCTTATGCCGGTTTTTTTTTAATCAAATGGCATGTTAAAAAAAACGTAAAATCCAAGGTACTAAATCCATTTGTTCAAAATTTTCGCCTACGGCGTTCCCCACCCCCACAAAAAGCAATGCCACCGAGCAAAGTGGCTTAGTGGCAGAATGTCCGCCTGGCGTTCGGGAGACCAGGGTTCAAACCACTGGTCGGCTATCCTAATTGTGGTTTTCGTGGTTTCCACAATATTTTCAGGTGAATGCTGTAATCGGCCACGACCGTATTCCCTTCCCTATTATTCTTCAGTTCTTACTGTTCAAAATTTGTAATTGCACTTATGTGTATAAATTAGGGTTGAACTAATTAACCCCCCTACCACATGGCATTAATATGCTGCTTGAAGGGTATCGAATAGAATTGAAAATAATAACATAGTTATTTTGGGAAATCAAGTGCAGCAGTGAATGCATCACTGGTGGACCAATCTCGGACGTTTTCGGAAAGACCGCCAATGTTTGTTTTTGATTCCGCAGTGAATTAAAGAGTGAGAACCGCAGTGAGAAACAGAATGCACGAACGATTTGCATTGAATAAGCGTTTTTCTTGCCGCTGCTTAATATCATTTGGAAATTATCATGTAGTAAGTAACATACACCGTACTTTATTCGAGTGTCACATGCAATGACTGTTCTAAAATACGTGAAATATAAAATTGTAGTAAAAATATTAGACTCAGCGGGCAGTTAACAGAAAAACTGATCGATATACATATTCATGTACACTTACATGGACATGCCTGCTTAGAAATCCTTATAACTAACAACCGCTTATGATTATCAGATAAAACATTTGGAGAAGACGACGTCGAGGAAATCACATTTTACGAAATCCTTAAAGAAAACATTTACGGCTTTCGCAACAATTCTCCATTGAATTTCATGCCATATTTGCAATATATGGCCCCGGGCGGATTTGACTATTGGGCCCATTTGAAGCATCACAACATGCTGTGGAGTCGTTTAGAGAAAGAGAAGAGCATCTTTAAACATTTAAGGAGGGAGAATGCAGAGATTATGTGGACGCATTTCTTGATAAAATCCGAAAACGGAACAGCAAAATAAAACATTAGAGCCACCCTACACGGGTAAGCTATTTGTTAAAATCTGTCAAACAAGGAAATGTTACACAACATATTGTGTTTAAGACATGGAGGAACGCGCATGGAGGAAAGCTTTGTTTCCACTCATGATTTTCAGTTTACATTTCGACAAGTACAGTGTACCAAGTTTTCTATGCGACGTTTTTATGAAAACTAGATCACAAATAATTCATCTTAAACATTTCTATATAAACGTTTTGTTTAGAAATATAACTAATAAAGAAACGACGCATTCTTACTGTGTTTTGAGTATTTTTTTACAGTTGAAAACCTGGCTGGATCCTTGTGCGATTTATTTCTGGCAGTGGCTGGAATAGAAACAAGCAACAGCACCTTGATATGGAGTTGCCTGATCTTATCAGCGAGGCCTGAATTTCAAGAAAAAATCCAGGAAGAACTTGATTCTGTCATCGGACGTGGCAGCGCGCCTGCACTTGCAGATATGGACAAGTAAGGATACCAATGAAAATCTCATTAAATGTATAGATAATTATTGCTTAATGGCATAACAAGAATTTTTTTATTCGAAGGTTGCCATATGCGAAAGTAATCACGATGGAAATTCACCGTTATACAAGCTTGCTACCACTGTTCTTGTTCCACAGCGCCTCAAAAGCTCTTCGCCCATACAGTGTGATCCCAAGTGTTATGAAGATCTGTAGAAATTTCCGCCGGAACGATTCCTCGACGCCGAAAATCGAGTCATGAAGCCGCCATTTCGCATCCCATTTTCAGTCGGAGCTCGCAAGTGCTTAGGGGCGCCATTGGCAAAGCAGAAAATATTTTTGTTTTTAGCCTGTATTTTGCAACAGTTATCGTTTCGGCTTACCCCGTATTCTTTCACCCTAATCGTTTTCTGTGATTGCAACAAGACGTTAGCAATATGATTATTTATCTGTGGCTAAATCATTAACACTATTTCACTATCTGTTCGGTGGTAGAGCATCCATGCGCACTAAGTATTTGAATAAGTAAAGAGCAAAAGATAAACTGACGCTATAGTAATTTCTTTCTTCCTGGAGTAATCTGTATTATTGACTTTTAAATAGGCATCAAGCGCATATTGGCGCTGGGCTAAGAAAATCAGGATTCCCCAAGACTTACATTGTTAGTGAACTTGGAAAAGCTGGATTGTCAGGAAATAATGATTTATTTTTCAAAGTTATCTATCTGGATCAAAGAGCAAAGAATGTTAATAAATGCCATAAGAGCAGAGTCACTTTCGTTGCATGGATGGTGTTGTTGTTTTTCCATTGAAAACATCAAGAAATTTTACATCAATATTACATTTGCTTTCATCTAATTTAAGGTTTTGGCATTTGACGAATGTAGAAGTCATGGAAAAAACGGAACTTCACTGGGGTTCCTGCGTGCCATCTTGGCTCCGACTTGTGAAATCCGAATGCATTACAGTTCAAACAATGAACGACAAGCTGGCATTTTCCGTTTAAAGCAAAATCTTTTAGAGCGATTATCTTACAATTTGTGATTAAAAGCATTGACCATGTACATGTAACTCAAGAGTCTAAGATGCATTTGCAGTGTACAATTCTTTGAATAAAATGCGTAATTTAATGTAGGAATTTATGACCTTCAATGACTGACTGACGTATCAATAAAAATTGGCGATCTCATTATATTTGTATTACTTCAAATACTGGATACATGTCACTTTAGCGAGTGAACAATGAGCAAGGGTTTCATAGCCTCAGTATGGAAACTTCGAATGTTTCGACACGGTATAAGCATGCAGCCAAACTTGCCAGGGTGCAGGGTGCCCAATTTTGAATTTTGATTTAATTCACGAGTGTATACACTGAACATAAGAAAGACTAAGCGCAGCACTCGAAAGATATTTAAACGAATGTTAAATTTTACGAAAATAATTGCACTTTTTTCGTACAGTAAAACGTTTAGTGTGCATGAGATGCGCCGAAACATTTGAACGAAACACATGGTAAATCAGTGCCATCTAGGAGCAAATCAGGTCGTTATGGGGAACAGGGGGCCTAACGTGACTACACAGAGCCAATGGCAGTTGAAAGAAAGGTTTCGTAAATAAATTGATTTTCGTAGAAACAAAAACGAAAGTAGGGGTTGTCTTACGTTGCGATAATGCCCATTCGAAACGAACATACGAAATTCGGTTTAAACTTAATGTTATCTTTCTACGTCCCTAATAAATTCCATTTAAACAATACTTGCATATTACAACCTGGTAACCAGGCATTGGCTGAGCACAGTTTTTCAAACATGCATGTACATGTGCCAGTATCTGTTTAGACATGAGTTTTATTCCGAGAGGTACTTTCGATAGGGCGCTAGGATGGCTGATGTTCATGAACATTACTTGGTAATGTAGAAAAGCCCAAACAGGATTAGTTTTTCTGAGAATCGGTAATATTTTGTAAAAGAAAAAAAATGGATGAATACAACATACATGTAAGTTTAGACTGTGAACTTACAATTTAAGAAATAATGCTATATACATGAAGCCTATTTATATTTCATCACATCGACCTTGACATCAAAGCGTTGCTAATTGGGCGGAAATTAAATTCCGGATTCGAACCACAGTTCGGTTTAAGACCCATTGGAGATTACTGGAGGGAGATTATGGTTTCATTGATGGTATATTTTATTTATTCCATTATTTCACGCCAACAGCCACCAACAGGTCTTCAACCGGACTTTAACCTGCCCCGAAAGTTAAATTCCATCATGCAACAAACAATTATCATGTACACACGGATGATAAGACATCAGTAAACTAGATTTGCAATAAAATCGGACCTGCAAACGTTGGGAACATATACTGTATGCTTAGCGCTGCAAAGGAACAACATGGAGCTGTTGTCTTCTATTCTTCTTGCTATTTTGGCCATTATTCTTGGAATAATGTGGAATTTCCGACGCATTCAAGCCAAGAGGTTTCCACCAGGACCATGGGGGCTACCTATTGTGGGATATTTACCGTTTCTAGGAGAGTATGCACACGAAACGTTTTTAAAATTGGGCGAAAAGTATGGCAGCATTTTCAGTGTTGTGTTGGGAAACCAAAGGGTTGTGGTGCTCAACGATTGGGCAGCAGTGAAGGCAGCACTATTGGACCAGTCTCAAATATTTTCGGAAAGACCGCCAATGTTTCTTTTCGATTCCACAGCCAAAAAAAATGGTAAGATCGCCATGCATTCTTTTTTTAATTACCAATTATAAATTAATTAAAAGTGTGACCGTACACTTTTAGATTTAGCTACCAGTACTGGACCGATCTGGAAGGCTCACAGGAATTTAGCAATCAATATACTTAAGCGTGTTGGTCCAGAAAAATCTAATCGTGAATCTTTTTTCATGGAAAGTATAAATGCGTTAATCACAAAATTCGAGAAACAGAATGGACGAACGATTTGCATCGAAGAAGATTTTTTCTTGCCGATGCTTAATATCATTTGGAAATTATCATGTAGTAAGTAACATACTTACATGTATAAGACTGTCAATGACAAATATTTATGTATGTCACATTCAATCAGTGTTCTTAAACTCATACAATACAAACAAATCGCTCGTTAATAGTTATATTTTCGCAAAAAAATTAAATTTATTACCGAATTTTGCACAGCAAAATCACAATACGATCCAGTGGCCATTTAAGAGGAAAACTGTGATAGATACATTTATTTGTGGGTTTACAAGTTTGCTAACGTAACATACAAATGCCCGCTTTAACATGCTTATGAGTGATAACGGCATTTTGCAATTAGATAAAACATTTGGAGAAGACGACGTCGAGGGGATGACATTTTGCGAAATCCTTAAGGAACTCTTTTACGGCTTTCGCAACAATTCTCCCTTGAATTTTATGCCATATTTGCGATATTTGGTGCCGGGCGGATTTGGCTATTGGACCTATGTGGAGCATCACAACATGTTGTGGAGTCGCTTAGAGAAAGAAATAGAAGAGCATCTTCGAACATTCAAGGAGGGAGAATGCAGAGATTATGTGGACGCATTCCTTGACGAAATCCAAAAACGTGAGCAACAAAAGCAAACATCAGAGCCACCCTACACGGGTAAGCTATTTGTTCAGGGGTGAATAAAGTTGCACGTGGGCTCTAAGCAAAAGCAAGCAACATGCCTCCAACCCCACAATATCCTAGACTTAAAACCGCACTGAAGGCGGGTTGCGGGTTACTTTGGAGACTGGCTTGAGGATGGAAGTTGGGGATAGAGGAAAGATGTACTCCGGCCGCACCACACGGCGGAATAACTAAAGTGGAAGATAAGAATTTTTATCGAATACGTTCTAATTTCAGAATGTCAATAAAAAAGAACGTGAATGCGCTAGACCATTGAATTATAAGCAAATATTTAGTATTTTTTGTAAAATTGAATTTATAAACAAGGAAAAAAAGCCAAATATATTCCCTGTCAAGTCAATATTTTCAAAATAAACATTTTTATTTTATTGTATAACCATTGCAACAACCATTAGCAATCATAGAAACTGGACGACCTGAAGGGATTTAATGAATGTTTTTAATTCAGCAAGTAGATATTCTATTTAAAGTGGGAAAAGCTTGTTTTGTTATCAATTAATTGATCTTGCAAATGCGTCTAATTTTACTGAAAATCCTCATCAATTTCTCAATTGAAAAGCCTTCAAATAACAGTAAACCATTGGCGTTTTTTGGGACATCTGTCGCCATAAAACATTTCTTCAGGGAATTCGACGTTCTGAGATTATCTACTAGCTAAAATAAATACATTTATTTATAAGTGCCTTCAGGTGGGCCAGTTTCTTTGCTCGCAACTTTATAAACAAGAGAGAACTAAGCGTTTTCTCCACTTTTTAAACGGCGGTTACTTGGCCTATTAGCCGTTTTTTCAATGGGGAAGTACGTGATGGCTAGATGAAAACGCTTATGTCTCTCTTGTTAATAAAGTTGCGAGTAAATAAATGGCTCATCTAAAGGTAATTAAAAATAAATGCATTTTAATTAGCAAGTACATAATCTCAGAAAGTCGAATTCCCTGCAGAAACTGTTGTTTGAAGGCTTTTCAGTTGAGAAAATCGAAGAGGATTTTCAGTAAAATAGGCGCATTTCCAAGAGCAATTAATTGACAACAAAACGAGCTATTCTCCCTTTAAATAATATATATACTTGCTGCGCTGAATTAAAAACATTAAATAACTCAATGTCGGCCAATTTCTATGGTCGCTGGAGCAACTGGTTGTCATTATGCAATTAAATAAAAATTCAGTTTATGTTGACAGTAGGCTTGACAAGGAAATAAATTTGCCTTTTTTCCCTTGTTTATAAATTTCATTTTGCAAAAAAAAACTAAACATTTGCTCATAATTCAATGGTCTCGCTCATCCATGTTCTCTTTTCATTGACATTCTGAAATTAGAACATATCCCATAAAAATTCGAAGCTTTCACCTGAGTTATTCCGCCGTGTAGTGCGGCCGGAGTATATCTTTCCTCGATCCTCAGCCTCCAAGCTAACCCGCAACCCACCTGCAGTGCGACCTTAGGTTCAGTTTTACTTGCAAATCATGTCGTGTTGTAGGCCTAATTTTGGTTTGTTTGTTTAAAAATATAATTAAGAAAGAAACGTCATATGCTCTAGTTTGATAAACCAGAGCACAACTAATAAAAACCGCACTTTATTGCTATAAGAACTTATTGTGAACAATATTTAATGATTTGCCTGGTTTCACCCTCATTATTTCTTATGGGTCACTATGCACTAGTGTATCCCGGTACTGGATAGGCTCTGCGCAAAAGCAGCCTAGAAAATCAATCGTTACTAAGCCTTGTAAAAAATGATATGCAACAATATGACCAATTAACAATGAAGATTTGAAAGTCCGATATCCCATAAAATGTTAATTCTACAGCTTAAAAAATGTAGTTACATTTTTGAGTATTTCTTTAACAGTTGAGAACCTAGCTGGTTCCCTGTACAGTTTATTTCTGGCTGGAGTAGAAACAAGCAAAAACACCTTGACATGGAGTTTCCTGATCTTATCGACAAGGCCTGAAGTTCAAAAAAACATTCATGAAGAACTTGATGCAGTCATCGGACGTGGCAGAGCGCCTGTACTTACAGATATGGACATGTAAGTAAGCCAATACAAATTCATTGATGCTAATAACCTTAATATGTGTAGTAGGCCTACATATTTCTTCATTCGTAGGTTGCCATATTTGAAAGCGTTTACGATGGAAATTCATCGTTTCACAAGTTTGGTACCGCTTTCGGTGTTCCACAGCGTGTCGATTGACACGGAAGTTCTTGGTCATCCCATACCAAAAGGTTGCACGGTAATTCAGAATATCTTCGCCGTACATCGTGATCCCAAGTGTTGGGAAGAGCCGTTCGAATTTCGACCACAAAGGTTTCTCGATGCCGAAAACAAAGTCACGAAGCCGCCATTTCTTATCCCATTTTCGGTTGGAGCTCGCAAGTGCTTAGGGGCGCCACTAGCAATGCAGATAATATTTCTGTTTTTAGCCTGTATTTTGCAGAAGTTATCGTTTAAGATTCCCCCAAACGCTCCGCAGCCAACCTGGAAGCCAATTGTTAGCTTTACTCTTTCACCCAAGCCGTTTTCTGTGATTGTAACAAAACGTTAGTATTGACTAATGCTTTAGATATGATTTCTACTAAGGTATTGTGTGGTTGGGTGGTATGACAGCCACATGCCAGACAACTCATGAGTAATATGTATTTGCAAAAGTAAAGAGTAAGAAGGTAAACTGAGGCTGGAGTAATTGACTTACAGAGGTTTTATGGTGGAGGTGAAGGGGGGAGTGGAGTCATTTGGAGAAAGTAATTGAGTGTAACTTCGTTTGCACTCTGATGTCTCCTTGTCATGAACAGAACTTCTTACAAAAAACATGTACATCTTTTAACTATTAACATAGCAGCATTTCCAGTTGAGAAATTGATAAATTCCATAACTGTCAAGTAAGCGCCTTTAAGTGCAAATCTGCTGCATTAGTATTTTAATATATTTGCCCATATACCGCGCAGCCAGTATATTTAGAATGTAAAACAACGGTCTTGCTGATGTCACACCTTGAAGTATCCGGCCTGTGCTAATGTATTTTAAATTGTGTTATAAGGAAGGCAGGGACCAGAGTTCCCAAAAGATCTTGAGATCTTGAAAAAACTGATTTATTTTTAAATTTAATCCGTATCTGCGTACCTAAGATGAATGCATGAAACATTTATTTTGAAAAGTCAGGAATTTAACATCAATACTACATTAGCGTTAACATAACTTAAGAAGTACTGGCATTAGACGTCATGGAAAAGTACAAACCCTTCTATCAACAAAAAACGAATTATTCTGGACTTAAATATGCATGTATTGTCATTCGAACATCGAATGAGAAGCTGGCATGATTCCGCCTTAAGCTAAATCTCTTTAGAGCGATTATCTTACAATTTGTGATTAATAATGCAATTCTAAAAAGCAGCCTTGAAAGCAATGAACGTAATTTAGATGCTAAATGCATTTGCAGTAAACAAGTATTCGCTCACAATGCATAACTTGAGGGGGGAATTTGTGAGCATAATTTACTTGCTGACGGAGTAATAAAAATGTGCGATCGCATTATGTTTTTATTACTTCAATTACTGAATACCCCGCTTTTCAATGATCAATTTAGCAAATAATAACTTTGTAAGGATGCACTCGGCGTTAGATATTTTCGCACCGGATACACGAAGCAAAAAACATTTGAAAAGTACACATGGGAATGTTTTCTTAAAGTACTTGGGCATTAAACAGTAAGCACAAAGCCATGCAAGTGTAAGCTTTGATATCCCATTCTAAAACGACGCGTTTTCGAATGCATTTTGCTTACCAGTTTTCAGTGAGTCAGTATGCACCGAATCGGAGGTGGACACAATGACAGGAACTGAATCACTTCAAGGCTTCTACAGTACGCTTATTAATAATGGCTTTCACTTTGAGGAAGCAGATCTGGGTAATGTTATCAAGCCGTCCATCCATACAGTGTATTACTCTGCATATGGTTTAATTTTACGATGATTTCAACCAATAGACGCGATAGTTGTTTACGCAAAATAAGGAACGAATTTTAATTAGAAATGGCCTTTAAGATGCAGTGGGAACTATTTTTAAATCTTTAGTCGTCGTCCCTTCAATACATCGGGTTGTTTTTGTGACACTTCACTAGCATTCTCCATATTTCTCTGACATCCCCCTTGTTCCCCCCCCCCCCCTAAAAAAAGTGAAAATAAAGCATTCGCTCGTTGCGTGAGGATATATCATCAACTCGATTTAACAACCGAGATGAGTGCATGTGCACCGACGAGCGTGACGTCATGAAATACACCTTCACTCTCATGAATCAGAACCACTAATCTGCTACCTCCATCAAATTTGATCCGTGCTGCTTTCTCACGAGCGCAACCTTTTTTCTTTTTCCGTCAACATTAAGTGTGTGATAAACGATAACATTGCTTTTTGCTTAAATTCATTTCGGAGATTTGTTGATCGACGATGCTTTCGACTTGCATTTGACATTTCCTGACATCTGACCACTCGCAGCTAAATCGTGACATGCTTTCAACATTAGCAGTCGCGTTTTCCGGTTGAACAATAAAAAATCAGCTGTTTTTCCAAGTGACACACGTCAGTGCCCCCTTGTTATCGTTCCTTTGGTTAGTTCTAACCGAAAAAAACGGCTCATTTAAATGCCGCATTTCCGCCAGATATCCAGCCGGTTTTCGAAATGGATTCGCCAAGCCCCGAAACTGCGATGGGTGAATCACGGTTGAAGGACATTCGAGCGCATGAATGCCTTGCTAAGGGGTTATTCAATGGGGTAGGAAACCTCAGCCCCCTTCCTTTGTTCGAAGGCCTCGCTTGCCCCCGTTCCTCGGTGCACATGCACTTAACGACCGCGCCGAGTGCACATGCACCGAGAATCGTGACGTCATAGAAATGCACTCATCCACGTGACTGGTGGCGGTGCTTGTAGCCCCGAGCCAACTCTTGTCTGTGCGGCTGAGTACGTGAGTACTAACCAGGACCTGTACCAACACTCCAGCTGCCAATCTATCATTGCAGGCTGGCGGCCCACAACCGGCCTTGCATCAGAAATTAGCCAAGCACGATTCTAACAATTGTGGAATCTGGAAGCCCTTCACAGATGCGGTTTTCCGATCGTTGCTTGCGTGTTGCGACGGATTATGCCCGTGTTTTAGGCGGGGTTAACGTAAACTGAAATTGGATCTTTATGCCAGACTACTGGATTAAACGTCCGGCGCAGTCAATTTGGTCTAATTTGAGCGTGGGTGGAGGGGTGGGGAATACCCCAATATCCCCGCTGACGTCACCAAATACGTCCAAGCAATCTGGATTTCCGCCTTCTGACGTTATTACACATTAAGACTTGTGTGTACATGTCTCACATATATTGCGCTCCCATTGGATGTATGCCTACATGTGCATACAAATTTAGGGGATGAATGGGAAAGTTTTTTTTCGTTTTTTCCACCTTATAAAGAGTTTCAGGGAAAGCTAAATATCATGTTAAAAATGTTTTCTTGCTTGACAAAGCCTGACTACATACCAAAACTGTGAGAAATAGCATGTAAACTATAGAAAAGGACTAAATTACAACTAGTTTCACATCAAATATGAAGTAACATCTATCAGCCTTTATAACAAAACCATTTTTTTTACGTTTTCTATAAAATTTAAAATTTGACTTTTGCCCAGCTTTTAGGTGCAATATACATATATATTCAATGGGTATTATCACCGTGCAAATACTCGTTATACTCCGCTGTACATCGTTTGGTTCACGTTTTCCATTACTGGCTTAATTGTCAAACATATTAGCAAGAAAGTGTCATGTCCATAGCACGCAACGTAAACGTTTAAAATATGTAAGACATATTGTTTAGTTGGCACATTGTTTTTGTAGAGCAGATGATATCAAAAAGTCGGCACATGCACTGTAGTGTTAGAAAAAACAAATGTCACGCATTAATCTCCGCAGATTTTGTCAGGTCAACGTTTGAAAACAACATCCAGTCATCCAATACAGGTAAAATGTTTTTGGGGATGCTTTTGTTCACGCAGCACGTTTTTTATTTATAAAAAATAACAAAATTTTCCTAGACTGTAATTTCACTTTGCCTTGTTAATTTATCGTAGACGTGAGGCAAAAACTCTTTCGTGCAACATAAGAAACAAGATGACCTCATCTGGTCACACCTCATTCGATTAACCAAGGTTGGTAAAAACCTCCATCTTACTAACCCCTTCACCAGCTAATGTTCAGAGCCTTGTTTCATTGTGTTTAAAATTGACTAATTACGAGCTAGACAGGGGTGAGTCACGTATACGTATACGAGTGCATTGGTCAGCCAGCGAGTATTTGACTCTTACTGTAATTATACCCAGAACGGTCCAGGACAATGTTTTGTTTTATAGAAACATGAATGATGAAGGGAACGCAGTTGGATTTTTCTAAACGAAATCTAAAAGGCTGGAGTTTAGTACAATTTTCTAATTAAATAAAATTTAGAGGCGAACTTTATAAAACATTTAAAATAATGTTTTATAAACCATTAGCATTTACCTTGCATTTTTATTTTATTGTTAGTTTTTTGGAGTAGATGCATTTTTTAAAACTATAATAGGCCTACTGGGGCTTTATTTGGCTTTAATAAAATAAATTTACATTTCTCTCGCCATTTATTTTCATTGTGAAGGATTTTTTCTTACAAATCTTGACTTGGCAACAAATGGAAAGTTGAGTCAGACTTTACCACACCTTCAACATTAACTTTACAAAACAAGCGAATGGTAATGATTTATGATTCAATGAATTGCACGTTTTTTTTAAAAAAAGCATTCACTCTTCAAACGTTCAGTTTTCTGTTTCGTATCAGAGCGCGCTAGATGCCTAACTAAGCAGAATGCAGGTCAAATTGTCATGCCGTTCACCATTTTCATTCCACTTTCCTCTTTTTAATCAATTTTGCAAACGAAAAAATCTAACGGCAAAAAACTCAAAGCGCGAAAACGGAGTAAGTTTTGATCCTGCACGGCAGTAAATTACACAATGAATTCCCATGGCAGCAATAAAAAACGCAGTAAACTGCGGTTAACACGTGAGGATGGGGGCTAGAGAGTAATCCACAAGCGTACAAGCTCTTACAGTATGTATCACGCATATCTTGAGCAATTCTTTAATCGCGCAATAGAACCGGTCAGTCACCTTTACAAACCGTGTTGTTGCAATAGCACCTATCTCTGTCGGTCATAAACGAACGTTACTCGCATCTTTAGCATTGGCACGACAAAAGGTTGGTCGTTTTGCTTTTTTATTTCTTTCCCATAAAACGCAGTTGAAAGACATGTTTTGGTCCCCCCCAAGCGCCATCTTGGTGCTTAATCAGTTTATCTACTGCTGATTTTGGCTACATGAATCCACCAGTAGCTAAGAGCCGCGCATCACATTTATTTGTAGATCCATGTGACTAAACATTTTTTCTCCGCACTATCACACTGCAATTAATTGTAATTAGTGGTACACAACAACTATCTATTCAATGCCAATAATGTAACCATTAGACATGCAACATTATAATACTCGAACTTGTAATTACACGTTTCATGCGATAGAAAACTAAGCTTCTGAGAACTCGGAACATTTCATTAAAAAATTAAGTAATACAAAAATGAAAATTAAAAAATGCCCACAAGGTCACTGAATATTTTACCAGATTATACCTTTGTAGGCCAAACTTATGAAACATTAGTTACTCTAACAGAAGGATTCAGCCAAATCAAGAGCTTGTTGAACAAAAATTAGATCGATTCAAGTAACATCCTATATCACTGATACTTTACGAAAGCATTGGTAACATTTTCCTCCTCAATGAACATTTGTGTCATCATTTTCGCTCCACGAAACATCGGTACAGCGAATTTTTCTTCACAAACACCGCTATAACACGAATTTGTCATCACAACCATCGTTATCATAGCTTATTCTCACCACTCATCGTTATTATGTATTATTATTATTTTGTTATAAACATTAGTATCATTTAAGCTCTTCTCTCCAACCAATAATATCTACTTCTGAACTTACCAAATCTGGTATCATTTACCCCACTAAAACATTGGTACTATGAATGTCACATTTTATTAGATTTCAAAATAAAACCACGCTCATGATCAAGTGGAGGCATTTCCTTAATGGAAGGAAATAGCCCACCTCAGATCATTATCCGTGGACATGAGAACGGATTTCAATTGCAACCCAATGAAATAAAACTTTTGAATTTGTTCCCGATTAATTATGCAAACACAAAAAGTAAAACCACAATTATCCGTAAACGTTTTTAGCATTGACGCTTTTGCGGAAATTCATTTCGCTCAACGAAAAAATACACATTAAATTCTGGAAACCAATCACGCAAGTTCCAGGAGCTAAATCCCCGAACGCCAACGAAAATATAAAAGCAACACCAACGAATTGCGCCCAAATTCGCGAAATGAGCACCGATGTGGGCGATGAAACTGTATTTTCTGGTGTGCCTGAATCTAGGCGTGCATTAATAGACGGTAAAGGGTTTCATGAACCTGATCGGTGGCCTAAATTAAAGCACATAGCATCGAAATCGCACCCAGATGGCAGAAATCAGCTGATCCGCAGCACGGGTTTCCTGGTCTTTCGCCAAGCTTCGACCGTGTTTTCCAAAAATAACTCCTGCACGGGTCTTTTCTGCCTCGAACTTCGACCTTTCCAGCTGTCGCCCTCGTTCTCGTGGATCGATTAAGCGCTAATCGTGGCTTACCTATTTCGTGCAACTTCGGCTTTGGGAATGTCGGTCAGCTGTCAACGCATCGGAATCCCGGCGAAGACTCGGTCGTTCATCGGTGCACAAATACTTCTAGAATTCGGAGTTTGCCACACGATCGCACCCCTTTTCAGGTGAAAATACACAGTAAATTGGGCGATTCGTAGTCCGACAGGAGTGGGTAAACACCGAACCTTCCTTACCAGCTGCAGATCATCAACCACTCGGGCCGAGTGCACGTTCACCTTACCAAAACACCTCGCACAGACCCGCTCGTACGATCTGACACTCCACTGATGGGGATAACAAAACCAGGAAACACTCATCATGTGGTCGCTAACGTAAGCCAGTATAGCGTCCTCCGGCGGCAGGCTTCCGCAACACGAAGCAGGCATAAATTTCTTTGGACATGTAATGTCCAAAGAAATTTATGCCTCGTCTACACCAAACAATGTTTTCAGATAAGTGTTTCCACAAACATAGTGTCCACATCAACAGCATACATACAAACAAAAATGGCGGAAATCATGATGGGCAGTAGTGATAAAGAAGATTGTTTTTTGTAGTGCAGCATTAGTAACTATTCTAGAAGCTAGTAAATGTCAAAAATATAAAAAAATGCAATTCTCAATTTATCTACAGTGTACATGCTCATTTACTCTGCCGTTCACATCGTTCCAAAAGATTGGATGCATTGGCTTCCAATCTGCAACATCTCATTAACAGCATACTTGAACTGTTTTCAATCTTCATGAAATGCTTTTCCATTTTGGAAAAGCATCCCGCCAGTTGAATCGTAGTGTGGAGATGTAATGCAAAAGCATTTACGTTATGCAGAGTGCTGCATGATTAAGGTAAACTAACTATTCAGTTAGACCAAATGGTGAGTGATACGCTTAATGTTCTCAGAAAAAATATTTGGAGAAAAACCAAGGACGTTTGAACATTGCTTTTAACTTGCAGTCCAAGGGCTTTAATGATTTTTTTCCAGAATTCCAAGCTGCATCAGAACATCTTACCGTTCACTAAACCTTGTGTTAACAATCCCCACGGTAGAACTGCGCAACACAAACCTTTCAACCTTCAGGTTAACCTGTGGTTACAGGCAAACCCAGGTCATCTAACCTTTCATTTAATCCATGCCTGCGCAACTGCCCCATAAAAACAGCAATCTTAGAAAACAAATTAACCAGATTGCCACATGGTTCCGTGCACCAAATTACTTTATCCTCTACACAATTTCGAAGTTTATTAACGAAGAGAATTCTATTTTTTTTCTTCTTCTAATTTTTCAGTCTCTTAAGGCCAAGTGGTTACTAAAACACATTCAAACGACTGCTCGACATGCACCTTAAGATACACGTGTGCCCTTTATTAGAAACATTTTAAATTAAAACAAGCACGCTATGCACATAATCAAATTAGGTTGGGAATAAACTCAGACGTCTAGACATACTGAATTATAATGCCCAAAAACATGCCTCCGCTAATTAGGACCTCACCTATCCAGCTCTACATCACAACATATCCGGATTCTAAAACTGAATTCTAAAGGTAATTCTAAAAAAAAACGTATTCAAAGTTTTTGTTACTTTACGAGTTTAAATAAAAAACAGTCTTCAAACAGTTTTGATTAAATTACGACGTTGCAATTAACTTGGATTGATAAGATACTCCCCTGCCATATGACAAGGCCTTGTTGACAGTAGGGTACTCGGCTAACTTGAAAATGAAGTCATTTTTAATCCTTCCTACTAATGACATGTTCATTATTAGGTCAAACGTCTCACGACCTTATACACACGTCATTTACATTATATTTTGACCTGCTGCCGTTTGGAAAATGAGTGCGGCTATGATAATGCAATTCACGTTTACGAAAATGACGTCATTTTTAGTAAAAACCACATCATTATTAATCTTCTTCACGTAACTAATGATACGTTCATTATTAGGTCAAAAGTCGAATGGCCAAAAACACAGGATAACGTCAAAATCCAGCTTATGTAATGGACATTTTTTCTTCAAAATGGCGTCACTTTAAACTGTCATTCTAAGCTAATCATCTGTTCAATAATAATTCGACACCCCTAAATATTTTATTTATATGAGATTTCGAAGTTATGCAATATGGAAACATAACGTTATGACAATATTTGTTTTCATTTTCATTAAAATGAAGTCATTTTAACCTTTTCTACTAAACTAACTATTTGTTTATTTGTTTAGCTCAAAAGTAAAATAACCTTACAACACGTCATTTGTGCTGCATTCTGACGTTATGCCATGTGGAAACAAGCGATAGTGACTATTTCTTTTCATTTTTATTATCAAAATGATGTCATTTTAATCCTTCCTACGAAACTAATCATTGGTTCATTTTAAGGTCAAAAACAGAACGACTTAAACGCGTCAATAACGTCAGTTTACGACATCGTGCTATGTAGTTCTGCATTTGTATCAAAAATGACTTTCAATTCTTCTTACTAAACTAACTATTCTTTATTATTAGGTCGTAAGTCAAAGGATCTAAAACAGACGTCATTTACGTCGGATTTTGACATCATGCACGATAGATATTGACGTCATGTTGTGTGGAAATATGGATTACACCAATAGCTTCATTTTTATCAAAAACATCCACCAAACTAATCATCAGTTTATTGGTTCACAATTTCGCCATTTGTTTGAGAATAAACCAACCAATGTCATTGGTTCATTTTGACGTCATGCTATGTGAAAAATGGGATTACGACATTACTTCGATTCCTTTGTTACAGAAACGTCATCTTTTCTACAAAACTAATCATCCGGTAACCATGAGGTCAAAAGTATAATTACCGAACGCACGCGTCATTAACGTGAAATTTTGACGTGAGGTCACGTAGAGACATAAGAATGGCACAAGTCATATTCTCAACAACAAAATGACGTCACTATCAATCCTGTTTACTTAGCTAATGCTTAACAGGATGCCAACATTCAGGGGGGGGGGATAAAGAAGTCAAAAAGGTCTAACTGGAGATTAGTAAAACGCACTTGCACCATTACCCTTCGGTCCTTATAACAAAATGACGTCACTTTCAATCCTTTTTACTCAGTTAATGCATAACAGGATGCCAACATTCAGAGGGGTGTCAAAAAGGTCTAAGTAGAGATTAGTAAAACGCAGTTGCACCATTACCCTTCGGTCCTTATAACAAAATGACGTCCCTTTCAATCCTTTTTACTCAGTTAGTGCATAACAGGATGCCAACATTCAGGGGGAAAGAAGTCAAAAAGGTCTAAGTAGAGATTAGTAAAACGCAGTTGCACCATTACCCGTCGGCCCTATTTTGATCGGCTTGTGCAGGCTAACTCCACGGGAAGCAGGGGTCGTCACCGAGGGGCTGGTCCAATTGGTCATCCCCTCGTTCTACGTCCATTGGAGGAGGAAGGCCTCATCAGAGAGAAATGCGATGCACCCAAAGTATCCAAAAGATGAGACAGAAATCCGACAACCGAAATCCTCGCAATGCACATGGCCAGATGACAACATCAGCCCATGACAGCGTCGGCAGTGGTCACCCCCAGGGCCAGGTGACCCCCAGGAGGGAGGAGGCCGCGCTGACCACGCTCGGCCAGCGGCCGGAGCCGCGGTCGCATGTCGGGTGCGCGTCTGTCTGTCTGTCCGTCGGTTTGCGAAAGCGGCACACGCAACTTGGACGACGTCTCTGGCGCGACTGAGTCTGTTGCTGCAATCGAACGCTGGAGAGAGGAAACGCAACCGCTTCCCCATTGGGCGGAAGCGGAAGGGAGGGAGGAGGAGAAAGCGGGGAAACACCCGACGCGTCGATCGAACGCGCTTTCGGTCGCTCCTGGAAGCCGAGACCAAAAACCGAAGAAAACGAGCTTGTTGAAATCAGGAGTGACAAACCATAAAGGCGTAAGTGCCACCAACGGGGGGTTAGCTTTCCCACCTACCCCCATCAGTATAATCAGCACAGCAGATAGCAGCACATATATACTAATCATATACCGATATTAGTTTAAAAAATCGGTGTTAATTTATTGAGCACTATTTTTAATGGAATGGGCACTATCCTAAAAATTCCATTAGCACTAACTTTG
>JAQIXS010000991.1:0-35506 GCA_034700785.1 Rossiulus vilnensis | reverse complement strand
ACGTTTATTAAAAACACAAAAGTTCACTTATGTTGCGTTGCTCTATGTATCTATTGCATGTGCTACCTGAGAGAACACAGGTTCATCACACAATTGGCTCGGGGAAAATGCTTGAGCAAATGCTTCAGCTCCACGACCTCTTGACCTCGTGTCCACGTATTTGAAAACTCGATGAAAATGCAAGTAGTTCTGGGACTTAAAAAAAATGTTAATATTCCGACCACGAATGTCCGAGCATGTTGAACATCCCCCAAAAAAAATCGAGAGTCGAAAGCTTCTGGGAGGAAACGGAGGAGCTGAAACAAACGAGACCGAGCCATTATTTCTTCCCATAAGCTGAAAACCAATTTCGATGGCACAGTAATAATCATTTGACTTTCAGATGTCAGTTTTATCATTTTTTTTTGGTCCACCCCAAAAATGTACACAATGGTCAAAGGACGGCTCCCAGCTGGCCAATAATTTAACCGAGTGCGGTCAATGGACAGATAAGACATTATTGGAGAGCGCGCACAGGCAGCTTTTTCCTCCGTTTTCCTGAATAATTCATAGATTTCTCCTTGATACGTTCATATAATGTATCACCAGCCCAATTCAATATGAGTCACCTCCACGTCAATCACAATGACCGCACTAATAAAATACAACTTTACACAGTCGAAACGGATCAAGGTAGATCCGTAATAGTGGCAAGATGGCGACCAGAGGACGTTCCCGGAAGGGGAGACTGTCAATTGCATTTGTCAATCACAAGGACATGAATTAGTGATATAAAGTACACACGCGATGGCATTAGGCTCGAGTGCAGGCATAGCAAATTAAAAGACGAGATGGGCACGAGGTACGAGAGGGGGGAGGGGGGGGGATGCAGATTTAAGAGGGCATTCCGACATGGGTCCGGATGCCAGAAAGTGACCCAAGCGGGGATCCATCATTAATAATCATTAAATTCCACCGGTACTTGTCCAACGCCTCCCATCGAATCCGTTTTCGCCAGTTTTAGGACGTGAGTCACGAGTGGGGGCAGAAAAAAGAGGATGCAAATTCGCCCCAACAAAAGGGAGAGAGTGTCCAAAATGATCCAATTCGGCTGAATCATGTCGGGGCATTATTATTAGCGCGATAAATTCTTGTTAGCCGCACAAAAGAGAAGCCATGGCTTGCACCTTGCAGCACCAATTTGACACAAAGCCCAGTGCAGCCACAAATCAATAACAATCAGGAAGGCACTCTCCGGTGTCCAATATAAATTCCACTGCATTTTGGAATATTTTAATGCTTCATCGCTCCCAACTCCACTACCGCCACTTTCAACGGTTTCGTTTGAGCAAATCCAATTACCGGAATATTTCCCAGCTTTTATTGGATAATAGAAATAAAAGTTCAGGGCAAATTTCCAGCTCGGGGCAAACCATCCTAATACGCCAAATTGTCGAAATGGCCGAAGTCAATGCCGCCTAAAAGTTTGAAATTACAGTGAAAGTATCTGCAGTATTGGTACTACCCGTAAGCATTTTAATACCGAACCAAAAAGATGCTGACCATGCAAAAAATGCTTTAAAAATGCTTATGCGTTCTTTTTTATAATTAGAAAATGTCCAGTTTATTTATAACATTTACATTACAAATGACAAAAAGATACTCAGACCCTAAGCGAACGACCTACACGATAAAAATTCAATTTAGTGTGTAGAGGAGCACGTTGAAGTACATTTTCAAGTTTTAAGTAATAAGCACGCGATGAAACCATTTTTTGCAGACAAGCAGAAGCAACACTATATAAGGTACTAATTTACCATAAAGCTTGAATATTTTGCTCAAACAATGTAACATGACCCAAGCGTATGAGAAATCTAAAAATAAAGTACGGGCATTTGTAATTTCACCTAAACAAACACTACTATTAAAATAAATTATATTATTAAAAACAAATTAATATTAAATTAAATATAATGTTTACTAGGTATAGAAAACATCTTTTCAAGGATTTGAATTAAATCATTGCTGCACTACTGGTTAAGTGAATGCATTTACTCAATTCTACACTGTTGCACGTTTTACAATAAGCTCAAAAGAATATTATGTCAGCTAAGCTACAATGTATATGCTAAACCGCACCAATGATATTTTATGAAACGTTCCAAGTCACATATTAATAAGGTTTTAACGTATTTTGTTGACATCAATTCCGAAACACATAGTCACCCTGTAGATTGGCCAGTGGCAGTCCTCAATATATATTTTTTTAATAGTGAATGTTATGAGGGACGCCACCTTTTGTTCAACAGCATATAATCAAATCCAAGGCGAATGACCCCTGCTAGCAATTTATTAGCTTATATCCATGCGCACTCAGGTAACTTTAAAAAAGGAGTTGCTTAACAACTATTGGACCAATACGTTGCTAGTTGTTATTTGCTCGCTAACACAACCACTCGTAAATTGAGCCGAGAAAATTCACGGGCCTATAATTAAAATTAACCCAACCTTCAATATTAATCACAAATAGCTGACGCATAGACTCAGCTTAGTCAAACACTAAGGCTATGTGCATGTAGCAACTGCACGTTAAATAGTTATTTCCCTGGATTAATAGTGCGGTGGATTATTTACACTATAAGATAATAATCTTGAAAATGATTTACTGAAGTGTCGATCAAACTCGCTGTATAAGCACATTCAGTAAGTATGCTGCATTTTACTTGCGAGCGTATAACCTAAAACGCCTAGACACGTCTATTTGTCGAAATTATGTCTTTTAAATAGATGATCCAAGTTTAGACCAAGTTAGACCAAGCCATATCCATGTAATTACTAAAACAATTTCAATACTAACATATGGAACCAATTTATCTCATCAGAATTTCGGGCTTAAATAAGTGAAAAGTTCAAAATGTTAAATTCATAGCGACAATATATGTTGACATGAACTTAGTGACATCAAATTCACAGCTGTAGTATTATTAAAAGCGAAGCACTTCGGTTGTTCTCTACTGCAAAACTAAAAACTTCAGAATTCATTTTCATTCTTAAAAAAAAATCGTGCAATAAATAATATACAGTTATAATCAAAACATTACTTAGTCATTCTATTTTGTGATACAACAAAACAGAAGTTGAGATGAATTGGTGTCTTGGCGATGAGTGAGTGAAGGGTGCAGTCATTACAACTTTTCAAAAAGTATGACATCACACTGTGATGTACACCTTCAAGTACTGCAACATGTAGCATTTAAGGAAATCCTGAAAATGTCTACTTTAACATTCCAGGGCACATTGTCCCTTTTGAAGTGCCTTTAAACAAGTTCCACATATCGAAGGACTGGGGGAAAAAACCCGCGAAAAAACCTAGTTTTAATTGGACGCGTTTCACGAATTCAAGGTAAAAAATCATTAAAGACGCACTTACTAAAACATAAGAAAGAGTAGAGAAGAAAATTCACTCTCGAAATCAATTTCCAGGAGTATTCCGAGGAATGCAGACCTATAAGTCAGCACGAAGAGAAGTCATAAAGTTAAACCTAATGGTTATTTGTTAAGTATGAGACCGGCTTCTTTTACCTATTTATTTATGCAGCGTTCGTAGAACAAAATGACAAGAAGAAACCAGAAGAAAAAGATAAAAAAAACTACGAGAAATGCTGGAAAAACGCCAGAAAATGGGGGAATGCATAAAGGAGATAGCTAAGCAATCTAAAAACTTGACTTGAAAAGGGGAGGCATTTTGGCAAATGCTGTGCGGTTTTATAAACCCCTAAATTTTGTAAAACAAAGACAATTCATATAAAAAAACAGAAAAAAAAAACGTTTGATATAAAGGAGAAAGGTCTGTAACAATGGGTAACGCGAATTATAAAAGTGAATGACGTTCGATGCCAATGGCCTCAACTACGGAAATCCTAAGTAATGACGGTCCAGGAAGCAACTCTGGATTGAATGCAGTTACAGAAGCTCTCTTATACTATGATGATAACGAAAAGCATGACAGTGAGTTTAGCGATAGCAACGAATTAACGCTAATTATACATTAGTTATTGAACAAAATTTTCGAAATTGGACTGTTGGGATGTATCGCTATAGTACACATGTAGACAGTATATTGAGCAGAGCTGTCCTAATAGAAGCTCACTGGTTGACAGTGTAGCAGTTTTTCACAAATTTAATTATGAAATATGAAAAGTGCTCGTGATGAAACTAAACTTTTCACAAAAGTAGTAAGCATGTATTATTTTAAAAAAACATTCGCTCAATCTTACTAATGGATGTGATAGTAATGGAAATGATATAGACATTTTTTTCTTTATAAATAGAAGCAGGATGAGAGAAGCACTTAGCGATATTTTCATTTATAATTAAAAAGTGCTTCTGCATCTAGACGTAATAAAGCAAAGCAAGTTCAATGAAATGACGCAACCTAGATTGGCAGGGCAAATTTAAAATGAGAACATGTAAATAAGTAAAGATGTGTCGAGTTCACTTCCGTAAAACATCAGATAAGATGATTTATCGCTCAAGTGATCTTACGCGAATACCTAAAAATTATAGAAATGCACTAAAAAGGCAATCTGATAATGTAAAGTTTTTTTTTACTATCAACAACATGTACAGCAAATTGAATTTAAATCACTGTAATGATACTTGACATTTCATCCCTCTATATGTACATACATCAAGAGTAACATACAGTGTATAGACGTCGTGCAACAAGATCCAAAACCATGATTACACATAGTGACAAAAACTCAAAAATAGCCAACTTCCGGTTTAATGTGATATTACCATAATAGACATGTAATTCAGGAAAAAATCATCAATCACATCGTGGAACCCTTATATTTAGCAGGATGCTTTATGAGAAGATAATTTACAAAATCACTTCTCCTATAAATTACAATTTTTTAGTTGGGTCACTGTTGAAATAGGTGCGCGATATGCCCAGACACATCCATGTTTGTTTGTTTTTAAATTCTGTCTATTCTATTCACAGTGAGTTTACGTTTCCTTATTCATATCCATATCTATTATTGCACGTGCGCAATTTATAGTTTAGTTTAATTCAGTCAAGTGATATTTTCCACATACATGTATGCAGTCATATATGGCTTTATCTGAAGTTGCCATGTATGGCGATGTCAATAAATGGCCATATATGCTCCGTCTTGAAATGGCCATATATTCAACTTGCCCACCCGGGACAAACCAGTGTGAATCTATGGAAATTTACCTGGGGGCCAGGCCCTTTTCGTTAATAAAACACACCCAAACAGGAAGTACATCTGTAACATTCTCGACAATTTCCGGCGATCCTTGGCAACCATAAAAAACAAAAGGAAATGGAAAGAAAATGCAATCCAGTCTCATTCCATTGCCTCGTTGCAAGCTCATAAAATAATTTTACGCATTCAAGTTTTCACGAATTACGTTTTCTACATTTGTCCCTAAAAATAAAAATCGCAAATCATAATCTCCAGCAATTTTTAAACATATATTTCGTGGGGATACACTTAGTTGCAAAAAACAACGTTGAAAAGGCTTTACCTGACAGAGTATGCAGAATCCAGGACCTGCTTCGCCTATGCCTATATATGACAATCTGCAAGTTTGACAAAATCTGAATCCCGAAATATAATTAAATAACGATTGGAGCGGAAGCATCCTACACACATTCGAGGATGTCTGCATGACCTGGCAAGAAACTCCACCGTCATCTTCCATATCTTCCACAATTCCCCTACCAAAAAAGATGACTTTCTAAGGAGTCTATGGCAGCCAGATAAATCCGAATAGCACTTGGAAATTGGGACCGTGTTTAACAGCGCCAAAGTAACCTAAAGAATAGTTTCCTTCTTTATTCGCTCGCATTCATCTTGCTCGAATGATGACAATAAGTAGAAATTTTTGCTCACAGCTCCTTTTCAGCATTATGGGAAAGCTGCGCTAGCGGATTATCCAGATACCGGCTATTTATGCAGCAAGGCAATATGGGGGCGCATTTTATGCACTAAATATGCGCGCAGACGACAATAAATCGCACAATAAAAAGGTCCCCATGTACAATAATGCCGGGACTGGCTTGGAAGTTGGGAAAATATAAGAAACAAAAGTTCGGAGACGACGGATTAGACGCCTTCCCTGCATGAGTCTGGGATTGGTTTTTGCCTCGATTTCGATACTAGCATTAAAATGAAAACGAATACAAATGGTGTAGATAAAATATGAAGAAAGTTTGTGGATGTCACATTTTATACCCCTTTGTGAAAGTAACGTTTACCGATGTCAGCAGATCCTGTTTGCACATTTATATATTATGCAAGAATATTCACATAATTTTTTATCAACACTGGCTAGTTGACGAATCTTTAAATATTAGAGAAAAACACTGCGACAAATTATTTATTGTTTTTTAATAGTTTTGGGAAATACTTTCGTTACGTTTCGGTTCGTGTAAATTTAATGGCTTTCCTAGGATTAAAGACATTAAGACACCCTGTTTGCGAACAAGGTGCATGGATTCCAAGGTGAAATGTGGACATGAAGATACGGAAGTTTCAAGATAGTAGACATCCATGATTTACAAGCTGCATTAACGCACACCATACCTTGCAGGCTTAGATAAGGTTTGAAAACTTTCTAGAAAATTTAACGTTGCTACAATCGATTAGCATCTGAAGAGAGTGCACTACAAGCATTTTGACGGTATGCGATGTTATAGTGCAAATTTCCAAAGACGAACAAGGCAGACTGAGAAAACCATAATAAACAATTCCCTTAAATATTGTAGTATAAATCAATTTATCTATTGTCCCATACTTAAGAAGGCCCTTCAAATAAACATGTACATGATTTGGAAATGTAAATAACTTCAAGAGCTCTTGAATAATTTTAAATCGCGTATTATGATATTAAGCATACAGTGTTTTTAACACAGTTTAAACAAAGTTCTGAGTTTAAGAACATACCAATTTTGTTATTGGTTTTATATACCTTGATATAGTCAGGTGAATATACCGTAGTATTTTGGAAAATGTGATTTTCAGATTTCTATAGTCTACCAATAGCACAAGTTAATTAAAGAGGTGGGCAAAGTTCTACCAATCTAATAGCAAAGAAAGATTTCTATTCTAAGAATGATCCAAATACATTGTGCAGAGTTCTTCTCCCCTTAAATGATAAACAGTAAACAGCTTGGCCATATGTAGCTTGTTGTGTACAGTGTGAACAGCTTACAAGAGGCGCCGAAAGTTATTTTGAAATTATATATCCTGGTTCACACTTCATCATTAAGACGTAAGTGACATCGTGAACAGTAGCGTTCAATTGATTGGTGCAGGACCGCAACCATTGAAACGGTATTTTTCATGGCAATCTCTTCAAAGCGTAGAGAGCGAATATTGTGCCTCCACATGCGTTAACATAAGTGTGCATGCAAATAAGAAATATGGGTCGTGCTATTTGTCAAGTATCCTTATTAAGACATCATTTCAGAGTTTTAATGCAGGCAAAATTAATGGACTGTAATGTATCACAAGCGCGCCTGTATTATATTCTCTTCTTGGGTAATGGGAGAGCAAATGTACACTGAATTATAAAAGCATATCTTAGAAGCAATTATTCCAGCCCGTGAAGAATATTTATGCTCTAGTAATGACAAAAACGCGGGTAGAAAAAACAGAAGTAAAAAAGATTTCCAGATATCAGTGGCTAATCGAACGAGAAAAAAAAAAGGCACTGAATAAATCTAAGATTTTTCAGTGCACATTTTATTTCTTGGAATTTAGGGGCCTATACTTCTTCTAACGATTGCAGTTACGAGAATGCGGATGACCAAGCGCAAAATTGAATGCAGCAAAATATCATTTTGAAATGGAATTACTCTGAAGCAAAACTAAAGTGCATGTGGCAGGACATGTAGGAATGGTTGGGTTGCAAGACTGATGACGTTCGCTCAGATAAGCCAAAAGAAAAACACGATTTTGAATAAAGTATTTTATGGGTGGCTTGGAAAAACACGCCTGCATCTCCTCATGGTTGCAGATCTGTAAACAACAGCAAGAAGAAGAAAACTGAAAATAAAATGCCTAATTCGGTAATATTCCACAATGCTATTCAACATACGGCAGCCATGTCTCAAGATGCTGACAAATTTACCCATTCATCTTGCATGCGGATTAATACACTGTATTCGCATAATCTGGACATCAAAATTATGCGAATGCATCACAACATACACTATTTCAGTCAGCATTTATTAAACAACACCTCAAACGTACATTTGCGATTAATTTTGCCTCATTGCCGTCATTTTTAATATACTATATCAATACAGCATTTGGAATGCTCGTGCAAGCAGCTTGTGTGTTTTCTAACTACAGCAATATTTTTTTAAGAAAGATGTTCTGAGAAAACATTCTGTAGCACTTCAATATTTTAACAACATGTTTACTCTGCTTTAATGACTCACAAAAATACTGCAGACTACGGTGCAAACAATACAGTACGAGTAATGGTATGGCTGCTGCGGCCATATGCATGTACGTTGTTGTTATTGTTGTTGCTAAACTCGCAACCTGGTAAGAGAAAGTTGGCCAAAAAAAAAAAAACCTTGATCACGTCATTCGAGCACATTTAAATGTTTTACGTGCATATTTGGCCAGTTTTGTTTCCACATTATATGCAAGGTGGATTTTCCCATAAATATCAGGCCAGCAGAATCTGCATTCTCCAAATCACGCAGATCACATCATTTATTATTTGCGAGGCAACCCAGTGCATGGCTGAACGGAAAACGCATTTAGCCTGGGCTAGGCCTTCTTTAATTGGGTAATTTGTTAAAATACCCAACTGACTCGTGAGACTTCTTATTCATTCCTACCATGTTCCACAACGATGCACATCTAATTAAAACAATGAGCTCCGCGAGACGCTTATGAGCATTTTTCATTAGAGATGGTTGTTTACTAACCCTGTGGGCGCAGCAAAGATCAGACGTAAACGATTTGAAATTAGAAAAATATCAGACCGTCAGATTACACCCACAAAAAAAATGATCGCGGAATGTACGCATCGACATGTGAACACGATGGTAATTAATTGGTGTGACGGAATAATGAGCCAATCGTGATTAAAAGAATTGCTACCGTTATGAATACACCCAGCTTTAACACCTGCCTTTTCTGCAGGGTTGAAACAATGAGGCTTTATCAGCGAAGTCTGCTGCATCGTTTCTAAAGAATCAATGACAATACTTCTTTCAACATTGCCAACCTAAATAATCAATTATCATAACAAGTGAGCCTAAATATGCATTCCTGCTGGGCTTTCAAAAAATCAGTTCCTGATGTCTAAATTTGAAAAAACTGACAATGATTTCATTAAAAAAAATGAATACGTGCACATAAGAAATGCTCACTGCATTTCAATGGTGATTTACGGATAATTACAAACGTAGCTTATGGCGTTAATACAAAAATGCATAAGCGAGAATAGAACTTTTAAATTTTCGTAGGAAATCGTAAAATTAAAATTTATTAAGTTGAGTCTCGCTCAATTCGGGGTTCCCAACGAAAATAAAATCTCTACTTCCCTGAATTTTCCAGGTGTTTGGAAAAAAATCACTGACTTTAATTTTTCAACAACGTTTATTGAATAAAATGGAAAATAAATGTTGGTATTTACCAATCACAGATATTTTTATTTATTATTTCAAACTTGAAAGTGTGTTATGGAAAATAGGGGAATTCCCTATTATGAATAAGTATGAATAAATACGCACTCATTTGAGCAGTATTATAAACAAATAGAAGTACAAACAGAAGTAGCCAATTATTTGAGATGATGGCAATTTAAGGCTGAAATTTTATCTGATGAAAATTTCCCATTCTCCTTATAATTCCAGGTATATATTTTCTCAGTAGGACCTGATGAAGCCAAACCTGGAAGGCGAAACGTTTTGTCGAACCAGTTAAACAAAGTACACGAACTAATTGATCGATTCTCAGCCTACACGTACTCATTTGACTTTTATGTTACAAAGTATTCTGTAAGAGCAGTCCAAGACAATTGCATTGTCAGTCAGTGGGGAAAAAAGACACCTAACAAGAATTAAGGCATTAGTGATTTGTGGTCATCTTGGGCGCCACTCCCTCTAACAAGTTGTCTGTCTGCCAGACGTGCTGTCAGATGCACCCCATGCTGACTGGGCAAGGACTCAGTGCCACCAATTCGAGTGCCATACAGCCAAGCATGAATAATTACGACGGGTGCGGGTCTCTGACATGGCCTGGCGTGCATGTAGTTGTGGCCGGGTTTGGAACCCAACAGTCGGCCCACCCATTCGCTTGGTGCGATGCCAGGAAGACACCTCAAACGTGCTGGGATCCCATTGCAAATTTATGATGACAGTGCGGAGAAGTAGCCAATTTTTTTGGACATATTCAAATGGTAGTCCGACGTCTCCGCGACGCTCAGATACATGTCACTTTACTAGAAGTGTCCGTTTTTGAGGCGCCACAACGGCAATTCCAATTAAAAACCGCCTGCATGGTTCCCCAAAAATGTTTTTTGCTCGACCGAATACGTCCGAAAGTTCACAGATAGAATACGTGACGCTTTTGCAAAAGCATTGGCGAAAAGAAATTCGCTTCAGGACAGGGGGCAAGGGGGGGAGAAAACTACCGCTTGCTAACCACTTCTGTGTATGCATTCCGACAAGTTGTTCAAAAATTTGGCGACCAAAGTTCAAAAATGCCTGATGGCGTTTTCTAGGAGATATACGATTAGATTGAGAAAAAACAACAGGAAAAAAAAAGAATAATCTTGTCGCCCTCACACTGAGGCAAATCCCAAAAACAAAACTTTCGGGCATTTATCATCCATTTTCATCCGAGAGATAACACGCTCGTATATATGCGCGTAGCAGTGGTCATCCATTCACGTCTTCAGCTCCACACCAACGCTGACCAAATGGCCAAGTTGCTGATTCCGTGCTGTCTAATGCTCGCAGCGTCTCAGGAAGATTACCCCATCGATTTCGCCAGCTTAGGGGCTTGCAGCTGGAAATTTAATGCAGCTTAATGGCAATTGTTTCCAGATTAACAGCCAAATCTGCTTTCCCTTTTGTTATGCAATCACGTTTGATATTGAGTTTGCATTCCTCCATTTTCTTGGTGCATCTGGCAAACTGGTCCCACCTAAAGACATATCCAGAAGCGCTTCAATCCCTCCTCAGTTAAAAACTATGAGTGACGTAGCTGCATGTATCCTTTAAGAGATATTAAAGATATTTAAAGTTTACAACTTACAGTATCAGTCTAAGGTGGACCCAAAAAATGCCCTCCATATCATTCACACATTTGATAATAGTTGCGTTCTCCCAGATGTCAAATTGATCGTCCCATAGGGTCTGTTATTTTTTATGATTTGAAAGTCCCGTTTATTTTTAAATCATTAAGCAAACTTTAAAAACCGTTATACGAACGCAGAAAACGGGGGTTTCCTCTCAAAGAAGCTTCCGAAGAGGAGCATTTGTAGTTGCGTAACAATTTCCGTATCATGCTAATTTCATTTTTTTATATAAACAAACGGGGCATTTTCAAATTATAAAAGTAGTTCATACCCTAGTGGACGACTAATTTTACACTGGAGAAAATAAATTTAAGAATTACAATAATTCCTTTTGGGTATCTCTTGGGCCTTTGGGCATCCCTTTTGGGTCGGGCTTAACGTGATTGGAGGACTGATATACATGTATGTAAACGCAATTTAAAAGCCGTACTACATTTTCAACAGTCATCTAAAAACCCGAAAAACATGCCCGATTCAAAAGGCATTGCAACATGACATTTGTAAGGAATTTTTACACACGAATGTATACCTCCACGGCACAATCTGCAAAGGAATAGTCTGCTTCTAAAAAACGTAATACCAACATAAAACTGTCGTCAAGACAAATTGATGCTAGCTAGGTAATTGATTTTGCTGACTTAAAGTTGATCACAGTAACACACTTGACTGATCACAGTTAAATTGGGCTTAATCGAAATTTGCGACTTAATTTCACAAACTGCGGCTGACGACTAGTAATTAATTCTAATTGCGATCGATGCATAAGCTGATTCAATTTTCGTCATGCGAAAAAATAGACAAAAAAAAAACGTACATCTTGGCTTAAATCGGCAATTGTATGGCAAGTCTTAGATGGGAAAGCAGCTTATCGACAAGGCCTTTCAAAAGGATCTGCTTTTTTAAGTTTTCTTCAAACATCATCCTCGCCTGTAAATGAACTGAAGCAGTGCAAATAACAAGGCGATGACCACAGACGCTGCGGTTTGTCCACTTGGGTGGCTGCAAGTAAACCCTGCCTCACAACAGAATGTTCCCATGGATTGGACATTTGTCACCGATACAACGACATACGGAACTTAAATCTGACTTCCCAAAACAGACTGCTTGTAATGTCTCTTTACCATTGAGGTGCTTCTATATAGGGCCACACACGACCACCTTATCCCTTGATGCCATGCACGGTCATGCCATACAGAGGAGGCCAATACCTGAAGCTATTATTCAGCATGCCTGTGCTTTTGAAAATAAACTTTCGATGCATGTTTTAAGCTCCTTTGTATCACAGATCTGGCATTACAAATCGCATTTCTTGGTATTATGCCATTATTGAAAACGTGCTGCTCCTTTGACAGCCTGTTCAATATTTTGCAAAGATACAATTTCCAAGAAAAATTCCTAGTTGCACATCTTGAAAAGGAGCCTAAACATGTAGGAGGCAACTGCCGTTTTCAGAATCGAGAGCTTGATATTCAATGCTATTGCAGCAACGATACAATTTTTTTTTATTATTAAACTCCCAAATATGTATTGAACAAGATTAAACATGTAACTTTTCGCATTTCAACCGTTAATTATACATACTTCAATTTATAATTATGAATTAATAGTGGCAAATAGGACGTTTCAACAATTTCTTTAAAAAAAGTATTCACATCCATCAACTGTGCATATTCCTTTCGTGATTATATATTTTCATATCGATATGATTTTAGATTCCTTAGCCTTTTCAGGGATATCATCAGCATGATTCCGCGAATAGAATTTATTTGAAAGCATACTTTTATGAAACATCCGTTCGCGCATTCCTGCGGTGTGTACATCTGCTATTCATGTTTCATCAGTAACTTCCATCTGCTATCGAGGCATGACATCTATAAATATTATTTGTGTATATGTGGCACTAAGAAATCTTACATGATTTTGAATGCCAAACCTCCACGAGAAGAGTTCGCGATTAATTCCCAAGGTTGCTCCCAGAAATTGCGAAATTAATTTCAAAAATAGAGCTTTACCGAAATGTTTAGATAATGACGAACACGCTGCGATGCTAGCTATACATTGTACGTTCAATAAAACAGAGCAATATGCAATAAGGACAAGGAAATCTTCGAGCATGAAATAAGATTACGGTTGTGGACGTTGCCATGCGAGCTAATGGATATTAAGTACATGGGATTTCTTTTTAAAAGCGGTAACGGACATGTGACATTGCACTGATAATCCCGAAGTACGATTTCACGATAGGAGATTCAGGCCTGCTGTACTGCGTGCTGTCAACAGATGGACAAGTTTTAATGGATTGCTACTCTTAATTATAAACGTACTGCAGCTCAAATCATGTCAAAAACGCAAGCTGGATTAACTATTTCAACGCATATGACGTCACGCTGACAGGAATCGGATTTGCACGCAACCCTTTAATGTTGCGTATACATGTATGTCGAAATGCATTTCAGCTCATTTTCATTACAAATGCCTGCAAAGCATGGCTCAATTATTGCGAGCAAACACTGTTGTTATTGATTCCAATTTACTGCTAAAAATATTTCTGCATGCATGGCATTTTGTACATGAAAAACAGAGGCGGCGACAGTCGCTAAAATTAAGCCTGACCCAAAAAGATGCCTATCATGCAAAAAATTACACATTTTTGGTTCAAATACTTGTTATAACTGTTACATTTATTTCCTTCCAGTAGAATTGGTTGCCCACTAGGGTATGCGTTATCTTTCATAATTTGAACCCTTTTTAATTTCATTTTTTAAATAAATAAACGGCGCATTTTCAAGTTACAAAATATAGCTCTGAATCTAATGAACGACCAATTAATTCCCCATAGGTCTGAGAATAAACAAATTTAGCAATTATAATAAGTAACTGTTTGAAGCAAAAAAGCGTACTTTTTTGCATGATGAGCACTCGTTTGTCTCAGCGGCACGAGGATGGCTTTCCAGAAAATTATTACATGCAATTAATATATGGAAACAAACAGATAATATTTAAACTTAAAAAGAATAAATGAATGTTTCTTATAGTACACTATATTCTTTCGTCATTTACAAAAAAATAGTGCCAGTTATTCAGCTCCAATGTAAATTGGACTCTTAAACTTTCTTTAAAATATTTGTTTAATATATTTCTCTGTTCATAAATGTTTTCATGTATTTTCATATCTATCGTTATAGCAATGTTGTAGATTCACCAAAATTTACAGGCAATTCATCAGCGTTGTTCCACGAAAAGAATTTATTTGAAAGCATGCAATAATAATTAAGTCAAACGCAACGATATTTATTGTTAAAGCATAATATATACAATGTACACGTGCATTAATCACACATACATGTACATATGACTAGGCTTATCGACCTAAGAATTAAACAATGTCAAATTTAAATTTGACAAGTAAAAGTAATGGCATGCATTTATTTCGCAGTAGACTCATTAAAAATTAACGTTTTTAAGCCAATCAATCAAACCAACTTTTTCAAGATTCCCTCCCAAATACTCCAGTGCTGGCTTAAAATATTACTCATTTTTAACAGCTAAAATAACCCATGCAATTGCCATAATAAATGGCAACCTTGATTATTTTCTTTGTCATTGCAGGCATTTGTCGTGAAGCCATACGACGAACAAAGTATTTAATCCGAAAGTAAAATAATTATTTAAAACAATGTTCGCCGCTGATTACTTTTCATGGTAACAAGCGAAATTTAATGCATTATCCGTCTTGCAATCTTAGCACATCCCCAAAAAAAACAGTTCTGAAACAGCAAAATGGTGTTACTATGAGACGTTGTTATTGCTTGAAATATGATCAATAAAAAGCCTATACGATTGGACGCGTGGTCCAGAAATAGGAGATGTTTAAGGAAAGTGTCGTTCTGGGAACTCATTAATTTTGGGATACCATCTTACAGACGTCAATTAAAAATGCGAAGCGCATTCGGACTTTAATGTCTCCACAGGGAGGGAGAGAAGTCTTTTAACTGAAAAGTATGCGTAAGCAACATGCAGGAAAAGCACCGGTACAAATCAATTATATGTTGGCCAAATTTGTCAATACAATTTTGAAATACAAATTAACTTTGCTCATATACATCGACATGTCAGCAATTACACGAGTAGTGACATCTCGTGCAATGCAGTCTGGGGTAATACAGAATAGAGGAAATGTTGCCCTTGATGAAAAGTTCAATACGTGATTTTATACTGATATCAGTAAGTGATTCTATACTGATATGCCTATGCTTCAACACTGATATCACTATTATAGTGATCTTTTGAACTAGCCAGCTACTAATATCAGTATGGTTATTGATATCACTATTTTTTTACTAATATCACCACATATCATTACATTTGTACTGACATCTACTGATCTTTTCACTAGGAATACCCCAACCCAAATCACATTTAGAAAAACTTACAAGAAATTCAAGAAAACAAAGCAATCCATTAAAAATTAATGGGAGCTTGATAACTTCACTGCTCAGAACTCTTGTGCACTGCCCCGGTTATCGCATGTTACAGCGTAATGCAACATCCAGATATGGCAAAACATTTAATTGTATTGTCAAGTGCCTCACTGCTATCATGCGAACACGCACATGTGCAAGAAGAATAACAACAAACTTAAATTAGACTGTAATCATTACCGAAAACCCTGCTTCGATTCCCTAGAAAATTCAAACACCAGAGCAGGGAATAGCTTTCAGTGCTGAGTTGTTGCAGAGTTGAAGGAATTTTGGTTTAATTTGAGAAAGCTATCTGCTTTTCGCGACATTCGAACGCCATGTCGTGCACCGCCATGCAATAAAACAAATATCCGATTTCATCCATCCTTTATAAGCGTAGGGCATAAATTTCGCAATGAACAAGCAAGTGAGCTCGTTAGTCAAAAAATAAAAAAAATTGAGAGCCATCAATGCGCGATGTCATCGGAGAATGCGCTATTAGTTAGCATCTGGGCTATGAACGGGGCCATTGTGCGCAGCTTCACCAACAAATATAGCTGGGGACAAAGTCATAAATTTGGTGGCAAACAACTGGAAAGATGTTTCGAATCTAGTTTCGGGATGCTAACGGAATGTGGCTACCACGGGTTCGCTCCATCCTCCGCCTAAATTTAGTGGTCCCCCAACAGACAAGCACAGGCATTCTGGATCCAGCAAAAAAAGAGCAGTAGTCATCCCAGTTTCTAACATTGGAAAATAGGATACACAGGCGCGCAAAATGGTGTTCGGTGGTATGTCAAGCAGAGCGAGAACACGAGTTTTAGATCAACAGCCAGGCGAACCAAATCGGAGGCCCAAAAAATGTGGCTGGCTTAAAAAAGATGCCATTGCTCCGCCTCGTTTTAGACACGCACATTTGGCAGACGAACAAAATAGACAGTTGAACCCAGCGACGTAAATTGTCAGCGCCGATGCCAACAACTGTTCGCTTTGCTCTTTTTTTTGTTGTTGGCAGCGAAAATCCACGCTTATTTAGCTGTAATAAATTGGCATCACTATTCGCGTCCGCTCGAACGAAACGAACGTAAGCGGAGACTAATCAGATAGGGCAACAACGCAACGCAGCCGCCATCTTGGGCAGCTCAAAATGCTGGCTGAGTCCCTGTTACTGGAACGCGATAAAAAACAATTGTGTTTTCCGGGTGGAAGTTTCGGGCATTTGCACTTAACCAAAACAAGGAAGTGGGAGCTTATGCGATCGTAATGATATCACCCTTTGCCTAACCATACGAAGCAATGAAACATTGTCACATTTACATCAAAAACCCCTGCTTGACAGTTTTGAAAGAGAAAATCTGACAGAGTGATACTAGATTAAAACTGCATTACTTTTTTCTATGAGGAAGAAACTGTTTTAAGTAACGAGAGCAAGAACAATAATGACAACGCAGATAGCATTAAAATAATATTTATTTGGATTATTTGTCAATGTGGTTTTAGGCGGTTTCGAATCCATGAAAACATAAATCGTAAGAAAACAACCATTAGGAGAAATGGCTTTCGTATTGTTATCTCGCACATGCTCACAAATGTACATTGTACATAAACTGGTTCTTACGCAGCAAATGAAAACATCTTTTTGTCCCTGAAATCGGGCAAACGAAATTATGTTTAATATTTCAGTTGGAACAACATCTTTCGTTTAATTCAAGATTTTCCAAAAAATGGATTTTTTAAACATAATAAATATGTCAATGTTAAAGATGCCTTAGTTTGACGCATTTCGAGGACATGTTGATTTAAGATTGGTGTGCAAGACAAGACTCACAAAAATTCAATGCTTTCCAAATTGTCCAAGCGTTCATTAATTTGCTTACATTTCACGATAATTCAAAACTGGCTTACTGCAATTTCTTTTTAAACTAAAAATGTACATGAGAAATTAAAAACACCGATTAATATACTCTGAAAACTTATTTAGCCTATTTATTTGCTGAAATGCATTATTTGCAAAATCACATTGATTATAACGCTGAGTTTTCAGACATTATTATTGTTATAGGTAATTAATTATTCTTAACAAACAAATCCAATTAGACGTAATAGTATACGGTACATTGGAAGTTCAAGAATAAATACATTTATAAACATTGCAAGAATAAGGCTTCTCATTGTGTTCTCCACCACTGCATTCACGATATACAGCATAAGGCGCACAAGTTATTAAAGTACAGCCACAGAGATTGGGCTACACTTTGCACTTGAGTATATTTTGAAATAGAATTTGGAGGGGAAAGCTAGGTAACGTGATGAAATAAGTTCCGCTTGCGCTTGTTATGTCTAGAAATACGGGCTGAATATATGAGGGGAAATGATGTCACAACACCTTGGTTTGAAGGCGATGACATCAATTACGAGAGATGATGAGCAGTTGGAAATAAGAGTTGGGCTTTGGGAGGATGAACACGAAAGGAAATGAGAACGCAACACAGTCACCAAGTACTGGCACATCACCGAACCATGCATGAAAGCCAAGATTTGAGAAAAAAATAAAAAAACTGCGTTGTTATATGTTAAACGTTTTCTAAATGAATGAAAAGATGAGTGTATTTTAGGCCCCCAATCTCAGATTTCAAATCTCAGTTGCTGCACGCCAGGAAAATAAATTGGATGCTGAAAGCTGGGAGGTCCCATCTTACGCAGTGCCTATGTCACATGTAATGAATGCTATAAAATAGCAATTTATTGGTTATTAACTGAAATAAACCCAACATTTGTGACGGATGGTTACGAATGCATATCAGGCATTCTGGAGGATCTCAGAAAAAAGTTGGACGAATGCAATTTCAAACAAAATCTCTTATTATGTGACGTTTTGAATTTAGGTTGGTTGTGTTCCATGTTGGAGTACATGTCATGCATTATACTTTGTTCAGATTCTGATCATGTCGAAATAAGAACAGTTTCATAACAATTTCAAATTCCAGAAAAGGTCATTGTGTGCCCATATTTCACAGTAAAATAAATGATACTTAACATAAGAGAAAAAAAACGTGCAATTTTCACCTCGAGTAATCAGCTTTTCTACATTTTAAAGTAGCACATGCATACTGAATCCATTTAAGAACTACTCATAATGATAAATGCTTAATACACCAACGTAGCTGGCATGTGAGTAATTTTCTCAGATCTTTATACATGCAAATTCGTTTAAAAAAGCAACTAATCAACTAGGTTATTCCTATTATTACAGCTTCTCATAGCATGGAAATGAAGTCATAAATTGAGATTCCATTCGAGCGTGAAACTAACAAACCAGAAACGTATCTATGTACCATTCTGATGAGCTATAATATGAAGTTACTTTTTTTTCATTTTCTCGATAAACAACCGACACATGCATGCATAGCCAAAGAAATAAATCAACCGACAAAATTAGATGCAATTTTTATATCAAGGTTTTCTGGTTACCAAAGCCGGCTGGAACATCAAGCAGATTTCACCTGTATTAAAAGACCTGTCTTAGAACATCAAATGCAAAGTGACAGCCACTACGTGAGTGTACAACAGCAGAAAGATATGTCAGATTCTATACGCCGTTTCAGCGAGAGAAAATACACAACAAGAATAGCATACGTGCATTTTTAGCACTTTTTGTGGCTTCGCCAGGGAAATAGTTGTCCAAAGTGAGGGAATGATTTTGATAACAAAAGGTGAATGCCTGCTGTTCTCCCCGGGAAAAAAAAAGATGGAAGTCAGAGGTTCGAGAGGATGTTTTTGAACAGATGGCCGCTTGTTAGGTCCATCGTTGTTCATTTTGTTTTTGCGCAAATTCATAACCCCCGACAGGGCAAGAATGACTCAATCCCCAAGCTGCATAAATTTACGTTTTATATTAAAACCAGCTTTTGGTACTTCAATTTTTTAAAGTGCAAATACCATCGCGTCAAACGCGCGTCAACATTATTTTAAAGTCGCTGAATGCGTGTGAAGGGTAGTCAAGTAGAACTAGAATGCAAATTATGACCACAACCTCATAGATTGTTATGTTCTGGTTTAAAGTTAATTCGAACTGCCTAGTGAGTAATCTTTTAATATTTTTACAGTGTTACGTTACAAATTGCAACCTGGTCGAATTTAAAATGGCGAAAATGATAAATAAGAAGCAATCTTTATTTTTACTAATTTTCGAATAACTGATCACCTTCGACAATAAGCCCAATGCAGGATGTGCTTTTGACCATAAAATAAAACTAGACGCTTTAGATTAAATTCGGTTGATCATACCAGCTTTAATAACTGTCTGTAATATTGCATTATCACGCAATTTACAATTTCATATTTTTCATAAATTTATTGATTTCATTGATTCATTGATTACCAATAAATAATAAATTCTAGCGTCATCCGTTCGATCAAAACCCGTCATGCGAAAGAATGGCTGAACACAGGTTCGAATTTACCCAAGCAATTGTCTATGATAAACCATATATGAGGATATTAATAAGCTTATAAAACAGGTGAGCAATTTTCAAAACTGAGTTTCAATATTTTTAAGGAGTTCATCTTATGAATGACAATTATGCATTGAACCTTGACTGACAGTTATCAAGAGTTCTCCGCCTTAACAAAAATGTGATATGATGTCAAAAGACAAAATGGTAAGATTAATGGTGTTTTTTTAAAAAACAACAAATAAAATCAAAAATATTAATATGATGATGTTCTATAGGTTTGATCAAAGAACGTTCATCAATACAAAAAGTATACACTGACAGCGCACTTAATTTCATTCTTTCGCCTTAATAACAGAGCACATCAAAACTTCGTGATTAATTCAAAATTGGGCCCCTTTCTCCGTACCATCTAATATAGTGATGAGGAAATGGAGTTTTTGTGAAGCCTTCCTACAGTCGTGGTAGTGGAATCATCTTTCGCTGATTCGCCGAGCGCAACAACAACTCAGATGAAGGCTGTATTCTGCCAGAGGGCAAAACGGAAATTGAAATCGACCTCTGGAAATCAACAACCAATTATTCGGGGATTTTTCCTGAATCGTGTTTGTTCAACAAGACTTCTTGAAATTTCAAAAGAAAATCTTTATAGCGCGATTAAAGCTCCTTTATCCGGAAAAATTCACGATGGAGTAGGTTCAACGAACGCATGACTTTGAAACTGCTTCTGGAGATTTGAGAAAATTTGAATAGCGTCTATAAGGCGCAATGAAAACCGAAGCGACGCCATCCTCCCGCTACGCACAGTTAAGCCATTGCTACTCGAGCTTTATTACCTGGAAGAAACAAGATCTCTGAGAGCCAAGATCTTCCAGAAGTAGAGTTATTAAGGAAAGACTTCATAAATACATCCCGGAGAAGGCAAACAAGACAGCAACCGTGCAGTCAAAAAGAGTTGGCTTCAAGTTAGTTTTTTTTCTATTTTATACCGCAAGTTTTTCGTGCTTGCGAAACTCAGCTTCGAGTTTGCATCGAAAAATTCATGTGCCCGTGCCAATATTATAGCAAAATAGTATTTGATCATCTAAGGCATACTGTATATGCAGTACATAATGTACACTTGTATGTGGCTCTTTATGTTAAGCTTCGCAATCTTGAAAGTTATCTATGCCTATCAACATCAGATAACCTCTGAATAATCAACATTTTAAACATTAAACGAACAAAGAATGAATAGCAACGTTGCTAACTTAATTGAACGTGTCCTTAGAGAAGCTTTTTTTCTGACTTCCACGTTACGACTGCCAGGAATTCTAACTGTAAGGTTTAGTGGAAACATAATTACGTTTTCTATTAACTAGACAGGCTGCATTTAAAGAGTGCAGCGTTTCCATTCTTCGATATAGATTAATTAGACTGGAAGACATTAATTAAACATATATAGACAACGAGACTTAAAAACTGTTCACATATAAATCAATATTGCATTAGCATGCGTGTTGATAAACAAAACACCTAAAAAGTTATAACAGCGACAGCCTTCTAAACAGTTTTGTTAGCACGGATGAATAAGCCTCGTGAATCTTATCGATTGGTTCGTAAACAAAATGTCTTGGCATCGCATACAGCTTAGGAATGATATATTGAGCTAATTAACTGACATTTTGTTAGCTTCAATTAATTAGCTGGCTGACACAGATAATAAAATCTGAACATCAAACGACAAGAATTTTTCACAGTTTCTTTACCTTGGCCTTTCTGTAAAGACAAATATTTGGGAAGAAATTTCTAGTCGAGCGTGCATAATAAATGAAGAATTAATGCTCAAAAGGCAAGCACCTCTGCGAAACGCAAAAATAATCAATATTTTAATAAACAATAAACATCCATATTTCATTCTAACCCTGCCAATCATCCAGAAAAAACTGAACAGGGATATGGTACGTGTATACATACATGTACACGCATAAAAGCTGTCTGTTCCATCAGAAACAAAACATTTGAATAATGTTAAATTTGAGGTGCATACGTATTCAAGTCAAGAATCATTCACGACCCAAAAATGCTTGTGAAATCGCAAACAGTGCAAAGACCCAACTTTATAGAAGGCATTTATCAATTTAGCTTACAAATAATTGACTTGCAGAGTTGAAAGTCCGCGAAGCCTTTTTTTTTAGCAAATTATAAGGCAAACTTTCAAACTGACACATTTTGACCCTTTCCGGGTAAATAAATATAAATACAAACCACCCCATTTGCACTAAAATGAAAACGATCCGATAAATTTAATAAATAGCAGCATCAATACAAATTGCTATCGCAAAATTCCCTGGGTGGTTGACATTTTCGTGGAATTTTAATTAAGGAAGAGTCCTCTGTGTCAACCAATTAATTTCGTTTTGAACATGAAGCCCATTAATAGCCTTGCGATTAGATTAAAATGCTATAACATCGAAATCTTATGAGAGAGGAAACTTCTTTGATAACACAAGAGCATACCATACGTGAAGCACCTTAACAGCATAATAGAGATCAAATAAGGCCAAGGATTGTTCAAGAACATTTCTCGAAAAGGAAAAAACAAATAAAGTAAGAAATAGGCTTTTTGTCATCGCTAATCATTCTTTTTTGAAAATTGCTTAAAAATTGAGGACAAAAATGTCAACTTTTATTTTTAGCATTTCCACTAAATTTTATATACTTTGCTCAATAAAAAATAATTGTATTTATTTATTTCATGAATCCAGCATAATTGTTTGCTGTACATGTACTTGCATATCAATCAGTATTTTCCCCATGTGCACGAGTTTCCCCATAGGCCTACTATCTTCATCTGACAACCTGCCTAATTTGTCTGAATTACTCACTCAGCAGAGTGCATGCAGTTAACCCTTTAATATTCCTTTTATTACTTTTAACGCCAAACTAATTAAGGGGACTTACTTCCTAAGGTACTTCCAAAACTCAAGGCTTCATGCCAGATCTGGGCACAAAGTGGGGCTAAGAAACGCCTTGAGCACGCATGCTGCACCAAAATTCAAATTAACCAAAGAGAAATTTGCAAATGTCAAGCCTACTATTGTTCCGGGGCTGTCAGATGGCAAAATAACGGTAATTAATTAGGTACTAACAAGCTCAACAATCTACGAGAAGTGTACAAGTAGCAGAAGGACAATAAAACCAAAGTAAATCACCTTGCATTACTACTCCTTAAAGCATGTGCGAAGCAACTTTGAAATATTTACTACGGTAAGGCAAGCAGACAGTTGACTCTGACCTACATTTCAGGCTCCCATTTTCACTACAAAGTCATTGCACACAGGAGTAATACCGATCGTAAACGTTATCATGGTGCAGTCAAAGCTGCAAAATGCGCTACAAAATTCTTGATGTTTTAGTGCTTCGAGCGACAGAAGAGCAAAACGAGCTCTTCTTCAAGTTATAAGCAAAGACATGAAGGCGATGAATGCGAAGGCAACTTGACATCAAATGTCTTCGTTAAATGTCTTGAAAACATAATTTTAAGAAATATGCAGTCAAGACCTTAGACAATTTTGGCATAAAGAAAGACTTGTGAGAACTTGTATAACACTGTTACCATCACCCTTATAAACCAAATTAATTAAACTGCTCTGGAGACTAAACAGGATTGACTTAACTGTAAAGTATTTTACCTTAGTGCAAATGTTCAAGTTGTTAGGTGCATGCACAATTGTAAAAGTCATTACATTTATCACAAGCATTTTACAACACTATAATAGCTCAAACAGGTATTGCGTAGTGAATAAAATCTGACACTAAATGAATTTTAGCTTTTCTAGTGAAAGCGCTTTATACTATGCTATGAGTCAATGCTGCGAGGCATGCAGAAGGGTGGCATTCCTTGCACTTCGTATCTTTGTCCTAGAAACAAGGAACGGACATATGTTTGATATTAAAAAACAAATGCAAAACCATTAAGCAGATAGCATAACACTTCTGCTCATTAAAGTTACATAAAACGGAAAACTGAACAATTAATAATTTCATTGCCACACATTCCACTCTCAGATTGCTCAAACCGAACCAACGAGATTCCGCGAGAATGTCGTGGATGCGACGACGCATCACTGCAGGCTTGCAGCTCAGCTCGCAGATCGAGGTTAAACATTTCAATGAAGACGCCTGATGGCCGAATTGGACCGACCATAGGCACCAGCATTGGAATGACAATGTTGGGATAACGCATGATGTCTACAGCACCTTGTAATGCTGTATATTTAAGTGTAATGCATTAAATATAATGCTGTATATTTAATGCTGATATTTAAGTGAATTGCCAAGGACAACAAATTCGCCCAAATGATATATAATTCATGTGCACGCATTAATATTCATATTTGTCTATATACTGTTTATATACAGTAAGTTGATAAAATACAAACATTCATCTAAGCTCATATTTTTATCCCTATGATTTACATTAATCTTACATAAGACTATTTAAGAGTATAACAACATACATGTACTTACAGATAAGGTCATTAGCTTAAATTTCGCTATGCCCATTCTGGAAAATATAATTCCCGTAACTTAAATATAAGTTACATTTTATTTATATTGGCATGCGATACATTCGCTAGAGAAACTTTAGCAGTAATGAGATTGTGTTTAGTAGAAAATCGAATACCTGTATTTTCCATATATGACCAAGTATGCAGCCATGATATGGCTTTATCTAAAGCCATATATGAAAATATACATGGCCAGGTATGGTATCAACCGTATATATGGCCATATTTAACTCTTCATGTGAATCGTGATAGCCGACCGCGAAGTAGTAGGAGCACATCCACGTACAAGCCACTGCACAGAAGACGGAAATAGCAAAGAAACCAGAGCAATGCGAAATCCACAGAGGACAGATGCTTATCGAATCCTCATTGGGTATGAATGGAAAAAGCGCCATCTTCTTTTTTCATTTCCCTTTCGGGTGCCCACATCTGAAGATCCATCTGCTTCGGAGTTAGCAATGGCTGGCAGGAGCCGGGGAGACTCACCGAGGGCGATGAAAATGAAGGAAAAAGCGGACGAAGAAAACGCAAAAAGCCATTAGCATGAACGCGCCGAAGCCACCAGGGTGGTTTCTGGCAGCTGAAGGAGAGCGTCTCGGACAATCTCGGGTGTGCGCAAATGCATTCTGACAATGTGCCGGAATTCGACAACCCAGGGCTGATGCATTCAATCTGCGCTCAATTCTACATTTGCATCATATTCTTATTCAATTTGCATGGATATACATTCACCGTCGTGACATATATTGCTTGGGCTCGCTACTTCCGAGTCTTTCGTAGTCAACAATATGGTGAGAGAGAAGATGGCAGTCAGGATCGACCCTGGGCCCGAAAGCGCAGCACTGCGAGATCCTCTTTACAAGCGTGTTGGAAGCAGTGTGCTCATGGACGTCCATATACATGTATTATGTGTCCTTCGTGATGTCTCACGGTTGCGTTTTAGAGCATAACCGCTGATCAGCTTACCAATATCAATTTCCAAACACCATAAGCAAAATAAATGCATTGACATTTTAAAATGCGTGTAAATTAAGACATGTATTTCAAATGTATGCAGGGTAATTATATTCCCTGATGCAGTTATACCCATGATAACTGACAAAGCGAGAGTTTTCACAAATCAAATATACAGTGAACGTTATAAATTCAACTGGTCAATTTTGTCGGTGACCACCAGGGACAAGTGGATTGTAACTTCCTCGACTTTATCACAATAAAATTTAATAGAATAAAATTGAAAACAATGTACAAGTTACTGGTATTTTTATTTCTTTCAAAAGTTGAAAATGTGCTTTGGGAAATAGGGGACTTCCCAATTATTGCTCTTTTATCAACTCTTTATCAACTATCCTTATCAATTATCAACTCTTTTGAGCAGTATCTTAAACAATTAGTCATTTGAGATTATGGCAATTTAAGGCTGGCATTTTATCTCTTGAAAATGTCCCTGATTTGTGCATGATGATTTGAAATTTCCCTGACTTTTGCATGAACACTAGAAAGTTCCTTGACGTTTCCCGGTTGTTGCTATCTCCTTGATAATTCCAACTGCTAACCCCATGACATCCAGCTGATGTCTTGTACACAGCAAGTCAGCGATTTAAACTTCAGTCCCAAATTTTCGGACAATCTCACTTTGCCTACTAGCAATGATGGAGTCTCAAATTGCTGCACTCATCCAATGACTATAATGCGATGTCTTCAATTTCAAGTAGTTCTATCCATCTGACAAAATTGAAAAATGCCTTTTCTACAACTCTATCGGTCACCGTTCAGCTTGGCGCAATGCGTCCTCTCCTCCTCCTGCGCGCTCAAAACAATCAAGAATTTTCAAGAAACGTTTAGGTTGAGCTAGTAGGCCAATGCGCAAAAATTCAGCAGCAGCTCTTTAACCAGAGACGATCTGAACACCGTCATGTCCATGGTAAGAATAGCAAACGCTCCCTTCAGGTTATTTGGATAATCGATAGTAGATTAGCATTGAAGACCAGAGAAAAACCAGAAGGAATGTTGCCCCTCAGACACCACCACTTCTTTGCTCACGAATGATGCGCCACCAGCTTACGGAATTGAAAACAATGCGAAGTTCGAAGGAAAGAACACCTCAGGTCAGTGCAGTGGCTCAACATCCATGACCGTAGGAGTTCTGTTGAGAATCGACATTCTTTCTGGTTTTCCCCCAGGTTTATATGCAGGTATGAGAGTCCATCCCAGATTTCAAAACAACAACAACAGTGCATAGATTAAATAGTCTACTACAGCGTCGGTCAAAAGAGTGTGGATGTATGCCGATGTTGTCGTCTCAGTCAAGAGGGGAATACGTTCTCCAGCTCCATCCTTGGACTACTAAGGTTAGAGTACCTTACATTGGTTCTTACTAGGAGAACTTATCTGTATATTGATGGATTTGATCCAACAACAAAAATATAAGTTTTCAAGCATGGACTTATATCGATTTGCACGATCATATCCGTGCCTATGCTTTCATACATGTATATTGTAACAGTGTAAAATATACACGTATACGTAGGTCTATTTTTAGCCGATTTCCGGTCCAACAATATTGGAATACTCGATGGACGGCCCCTAATGGGGCCAACGGCCCGAAATTGACGTCATCGAATGCAAATCCCCGCTTCTGGCCAGAGTTGGTCACGCGTGCCAACCATGGTAATTGAAATTGCAGCGCGGAGGGATTCCTTGGCGAAGTGTCCTTTCTGGGAGCCCAATGCACGACAAAGGGTGCAGCTGCTCCCCGCTCAAAAGCCTTATTAGGACTCGTCTCTGCAGCCCACCAGATAATGATTATGAATAGGGAGAAATGCGTGCGCGGAGGGTTTTCCAAACGCTTGTCAGTCGTCTGACGAAAGAGGCCATCATTTATCAAGCGCCAGTTTGGCCCGCCAAAATGCTGCTGTGGCTTCAGCGTCGAATCGTGTTTCTTACACACAAGAGGTTTTGGATTTCTTCCGCTCAGCTCCTGGCTTTATCTCCGCGGCAGCACACCTAATTATTCCGCCGAAGAGGTCGGAATAAGCGCAATATGATGATTAATTAACGCCAGCTAGATTTCGCGAAAAGAAAAGAAAAAGTGCGGTGGATGAGGGCGGCGCCATGCGGCTGTCACGATGGTTGATAGCCGCCAACCGACATCCGAGTTGAGCTAAGAATTGACAGGCAGGGGCCATCAACACCGTTTTTCTGACTTAAGGAACGGGCATAGCGTTATGCAAATGATGGTGCCATGATTTGCATTTGTGCAACGAACGAGTAGTTAATTTCCACGGCTAACCGTTATTTGGAGGCCGTAATCAAACGCATTTTTGACCATCTATCATCCGCCGACCCCTCCATTAATCGTTCAAATTGGACAACCACCAGGTGGCACAACTCGTTGTAATGTTAGTTGGCTTAGCTGGCCAAAAATGACATCGTTTCACTTTGGAAAATGATGAACATCATGAAAGTGGTTACCATGATGAAGTACACTAAACTCTAATGCATGTACATCGGGCACAGACCTGATTGGATAAATGGATTTCACTTCCACTAGCATGCATTGATGATTCGCTGACAATAGGGCACTAAGTTGATTTGAATTAACTCAAGACAAAAACGATACACCTATATTGAAAATGATGTAATTTAGGCACTTGATTTGCAGTTAACAGTAAGTTTTATTAGATAAGAATGACTAAGAAATAAATGACGTTTTGTGACGTGTTTTTAAATAGGTAATTAAATTTGGGAAAAAAAGGGGGCAATACATGACGTCTCTTAAGACCGACCCAAAATGATGCTAATTCTAATTTCATTTAGAATTAGTTGTCCACTAGGGTCCGAGTTACATTTTTATAACTTAAAAACGTACAGTTATTCATACGCAACCTCCGATGTCATCTTTGCAGATTTCATTGAAGAAAAACACATTTCGACAGTTTCCATAACACTTTTTTTTAAATTTCTAAATTAAAAAACTAATAACGCAGACCTTATTGGAATTCTACACGGAAATGATGGCGGGCCTCCTTTTGGGTCGGAAAGGCAGAAACGGATGTTACGACACGTGGAAACTCCCTCGCACATCAACTAAAAATGGCGTTTCTTCATACGGCCTCGCTCGATTAGCCCAAATCAGCCGGCTAAATCAATTTTCCCATTTCATGGCAAATATTCTCACGACAATAAACGAACCGCATCCTCTCAATTACAGCCAAGTGTGTCAGAGTCAGACGGTCTTTGGGCTCAACGGGGTTGCGCCTAATCGAAAACAAAAAGCTACGAAAGCTGGAGAATCTAGTCCCGGTTCACCGGGGAGGGCGCGCACCTTTTTCAATCTCGACTCGGCTCGGCGACGGAAATTCCGTCGTTTTAAGTCATTGTACGCCAGGGAACAATTTGTCGAGTCGCGACGAAGAAAGATGTCGCTGGCAACCACTTTATCTGAGAGTGGCACGCAGCCGGGCCAACTCTCTGGTTGCCGAGGTGTCTTGCCTGCCATCGGAAAAAGCAATCACCGAGACGCAATTTCACTCGCTGTTTTTAGGAGACCACCCAGCATATTTTTTACTCCTGAAATTCCAGATAGCAAGTTAGAGGCTGAGGGGGCGTCCATCAAATACCGTTAAGTCCCTCAAAACAACGACTTTGTGACCACGTTTTGGCCAATTGCATGAAGCTTCCGAATTGGACACCCCAAACCCTCCTCTTTCTTACGTCCCAGGTAGCACAAATCGCACCGATGACGTTAGTCAATATATTTGGCCAACAAATGCCTTATTTTGGCTACAAATAAAAGCATAGCCATCATGCATAGCCAATTTCCTTAAGCCCGACCAAGAAGGATGTCCACCATGCGAAAAAATGACACATTTTCGCATCAAATATTACAATTGCTCAATTCATTTTTACCCGAGTAGAATTGGACGTCCACATTTTTTATAATTTCACAATTTTCTTTTTATTTATAAAAAGTTAAATTTGACTTCGATCCCTGCAATACAACCACAGAAAGAAGTTCTTTTTATATAATAATAATAATAATAATAAAATAGATACTTTAAAATTATGAAGAAATATCTCATACTTTAGTGGACGATCAATTCTAAACGGGTAAAAATAAATGCAGCAATTGTAAAAAAGTATTCCAAGCGAAAATATGCAATGTTTTTTGCAGGATTAGCAGGCGTTTATTTTAAATGGCGTCGAATTTCAAAAAAGAATGCCCCAACTGGGCAATAAATCAACGTTAAAATTTCGATACAAAATATCGTCAAAATAATATATACTTGTATCTATAAATGGAGTCTGTCACAGGTTATTCGACATTTGACCTCATCATTAACTCACCAAAACTGTTTTAAAAATGACATTATTTGGGAACGTTGTTATTACCAGTTCTAATAAACCATCAGTTACAAATGACTTGAGAAACGACTCAAACTTGCTCAAACCCATCAAGTTTTCCGAACTGAAAACTTCCCGATTTCTATATTGGTACGCATGAACAAAAATCGAGGGGAAAAAAAACACGCCCAGGGATTTAGCTGAAGATCAAGAAACAACTTGAGATTGTGCACCTAAGCGAGGACTAGCTTCCTGTCAAATTCGAAGCCACTGCCCCACTGGATAAGGCATGAATTTCCAGCTTGTTTACTGTACGTTCAGCGTGTTGATTTCAGTAGTACATTAAGTTGGGAGGTTGCAACTTGCTCAGCACACTGCGTTCAATTTCCACGCATTTTTTCCCGCAAACTTCACTTGGATTTCATTACGTTTCAATACATTTCTGGCGAAACTTTCCAAGCGCCAAATGGCAGCGAAGCATTGTACGTCCGCCATTATCAGCCTTCACAAATTGAATGCCGAAGAGGCAATGCGAAAAAAAAGTCTCGACATTTGCATGGTGGAAGATTTAAAAAAAAATCAAAGAAAAAAAATCGAAGTATCGGGCCGGAAACGAGCCGAGTTCAGGAACCGTTATCCCATTGAAAAGTTGACGGCAAAGCGGATCAGTTTTAAGAGGGCAACAAAAATGCTCATTAGGAAGTGCGGTTAAACTGGCATCCATTTTAACAAATTTCCTTTCTTTTTTTCTTCTCCACAGAGAAAAGGCAACCGAATAAAAAAAAGCAAACAGGAGGCGCGCACAAAGGACTCGAATCAAATATGGAAAAGTCGAAAAATCGGAAAAAAGCCATTGCGACGTAAAAACAGTGGAAGAAAAGAGGATCATCTTTGCTCGACTTGGTATGGGCGAGCCACAGAAAACAAGAGAATCGACTTTCGCAAATTTGTATACCAAGAGATGGATCCGCTGAAGAAGGCATTCAACGGAGCCTGGCATCGCTTAGCGGAGAGGGAAGACTAGAAGATCCTCTAAGACGAAATGAAAAAGAAAATGAGGCGAAATTTGCATGGCGAAAAAAAATCAGACGCCAAAAGTCACGCATTTTTTTTTTTTTTTTCGAAATCAGTTCGACGAGCAAATCCTACATAGGATGGAGGGGGAAGGGAAAAAACTCACTCGAAAATTTAAATGCGCATAATGCAATTTAAAAGAATCTCAGGGTCGATGCAGTTTTGCCATAGAATCTCGATATTGGATCATCCCGTGTTTACACACCTCCATTTGCTCCCCGCAAACGAACGTCTTGTCAGAGGCTCGAGATGGAAAAGCCATTAGGAGTCGAAGAACAGTTGAGCTGGAGATGCAACCTGCTAAATGTTTCCAAGAAATGCCAAAGACGTGCATCTTATGAGCAAACAAAAAAGGCGAAGGAATACAAATGATGCGCAGGGGTTGGATATGGATTCATCTGATGAAACCCATTTTTAATTCGCTCTGCAGAGGATAGCTGGCCTCGCTCATTCTCTGCTACTAATGACAGTACCGTCTGATAACGGCATTACTAACGATCGTGTAAGGTAAACTGAAATGGATGATTTCTAGAAATGATGTGAATTTAACAAGATTGTGAAAGCTGACAACTAATGAAGTAGTTATGGTTGTTGATAATGGCATTATGATAATGTCCATGTATTGCAATCTAAGGATCCTAATCCATAAGTTACCTGAAATTTTGAGTTTTCAATTCACATTTAACAATTACAATTTCAATTAACACGCGTGATATTATACGCATATTGTTGGAGAAGTTTTGTTAAAGGCTCGTCAAAATATTAATTATATTTGAAAGCCAGGCCCCTTAAAAAGATTTAAGCTCATTTTTAAGAAATTTTTTTTTTTAGTTTAATTGTTGAATTTCGTGGACTTCAGTGATTATATACATGCATGTCAACATAAGATTGATTTTAAGCCAACGTTTGTCGGGTTTCGGGTACTTAGTAAACGTTTTAGCCATGTTTATTGAAAAGGGATAAATGCAATTCCGAACAAATTTAATGTTGGTCAATCATCGCTTCTTAATAACTTGTACGATAAAAAACCCACAAACATCTGCACGGCGATGGGAACAACATTCAGGTCAGAGTTCTTAAATTGTATTTATGTTTCCAAATTAGTTTCGCCATTACTTTGACCCGACATTTGATTACACTAGCAGAATAATGCCACAACAGCCATGCCATTCCACATTTAATAGCGTTCCCAAATTGAAAATCTTCGGATCTCAGCAAGCGAGTACGTTAGTGTTGCATGAAGGCGATTTTTTCCCCATTTAACAAGTTAAACTGTCATTCGGATGGATTGAACGACATCATTTTTTTTAAAAAAAGGAAGAAGAAAAAGAAAATTTACGCTCAGAAGCAAAAATAGGTAAAGGAAAAAAAGTTGTTCCTTCACTGAACTATATCCAGATTTTAAGCTGTTTTGTCATTTCCCTACAGATCACGGTACTACAGACGAAAATCTCTTTAGGATCGTATTCGTAAGTCAGAGTACAAGAGAAAAAACATTCTTAAAACCAAGGAAAAAATCCCCACTATTTCAAGGAATGACTGAATGGATTATAAAAGTAAAAAACAAGCACAGCACATGAAAGACGTGCTAGCTTCTTTGATGGAAAATATCTGAAAAAAGCTCTTAATAAATTGGAAGTTCGAGTCATCAGCTCTCCTAGGAGTTACGAGATTACGCGATAAATAAGTTACGTCATATCGAAAAAATAGGGAATTTTATGCCTCGCGCAACTCTTTGCTGAATGCCGAAAGAAATATGTTTAAAGTATTAGTGACCAAACGTGTCTAATGCTGAGCTCAGATGAAGCAACCTTTCGACATCCTTAATTAAAACTTGCATATGGAAATTCGATTAACGCATTGCAACACATGAGTGAAGGAATTACAAATAAAGGTTTCAACACAGATTAATAAAGTTCTCAGCCATGCCAATCCTTGAGATGCTGTTAAACAATGCTAAACTTTCAAATAGCACACGCAGTCGTACAATTTTAATGTTTTGGTACGCAACGTGCTCTAAAGAACTTGACTACAAGTTGTATAGCGACTTCAATTTTTTTTCGTGTGTGTGATAAACATGTATAATGTAGCCTATATGCACGAAAATTACTTCAGGTCGAAGCAGCAATATAATAACATTTCACATTATCACAGTGAAGAAAAAGAAAATTGAGATATTTTTTGACGTGGCAACTACTTTAAACTAAAATATGTTCCGAGTGCCTCATATAAACTGGTCTTGGAAAAGTGGGAAACCTCCAGAAAAAAAGAAAAGACAAGCCTTGTATTCGCATTTAGCAACATTTTACTGCCTGTTATTGACAATTGGGAAAAAATAGTTTTTGTGTATTTCTAAACCAAACAGGTACAACAGAAAAATGCTGAATTTTAAAAATGTTTAATCATATCATAGGCCTATTTTATATCATGTCTTTGGTATATATCATGTCTTTAATTTACATTAAATGCGTTCATTCTCGAGCAGGCTTGTACACCTATATTATACATCACTGAGCAATATTTTCTCCAGATGGTAAGGTATGTTTTAATAGAGTTTGTCTTTCTCCATCCGCTTGTTTCCAAGATCTGTTAATAAGAAGCACATGCACTCACAAAATATCACCGCTTAGCAAAGTTGGACATAAACATCGACACTAATGACGTCAAGATCTCGTCACAAAACATGACATAATAATGTAATATAAATGAGGACTATTTTACTATGTGTATACACGAAGACAGTTAATCGATCTCTGCAATTTCTTCTTCCTCTAACCTCGGTCATCCTTTATGGTCGGCCCCAAACTACCTCAGCACATTAACACGCAGGAATATGTGTAATTTATGTTTTCAATGGTCATGAGGGTGGATTGGTGCAATTAGGGAGTTGTACCTCGAGCGAAAATTAACTTTCATTTTCCGTTCCATTGTCCGTGAAATCTCGACGAGAAAAAGCAAAGAAAAATCATTTTTCCCCCATGGCCCGGATTCAACCTAGCTTCGCATTTTTTTTCCATTATACAAATAGCTGCAGCCTTCTTCGACTGTTAGTTCCCATTCGAAGTTGAATAGATGAACCGTACCCTGCCTCGATATTAGATAAAGAAAAGAGTTCAAAGAAATGAGCCCTAATATCGGAGTTGGCGTACCAAAAAAAAAAAAAAAACTACCTGGCTAGCAGTTGAAAATGCTGAAAAACTCGACCATATTTGGAAGGACTCGATAATTGCATTTGCCCTTCAAACCGTAGGTTGCCAATTACGTTTTCGGCGGCGGCGTCTCACCAACACGCATCGAAACCCGACTGACCCGTTGCCAAAAACGTTCATGGAAATGAGCAAAAAAAGGTCATGGAAAGCAACAAAAAGGTCTCACACTGAATACACAAAAGTGATGGCCCGCTCGAGAAAAAAAAAAGAAAGAAAAAGGAAAACCTACAAAAATAAAAAAAGAGAAAAAGGTAATGGAATGAAAAATAATTATCACCAACAGAGGGAACGAAAAAAGCAAATTGCAGACGAATCGAAACCGCGGTGTGTAATTCAAAATCCGTCTAACGACCTCTGAACAGAAATTGAATGGTCGAAAAAAAGAGGAAGAAACGCCATATTGTGTGGGTAAATGCACGTGTTTAGTTTGTTTTCGCAAAAAAAAAAACGAGGCATTTTTTAATGCCAGAGCAGAGCAAACCGGATAATATAGAGGACAGACTTCGAACTGAATGCAGGTGGCGCTACTGTAAATAGTTAGGAACAAGAAAAACGAATCAAAATGGTCGAGTTAAATTTAACCAAAATGTGGTCAAACAAAATTGAAACGGATACTTCGACTAGTAAACGAACACTGGAAACAAAAGTTGATCAGGAAAATGTGTAAAAATGAAATATGCCAGAAAAGTTTGACAATGATAGAACAAATTGTGCGCGGAGAATGCAGCTGGTGTTACAGAAACCAAACTTGGTGATGAGAATTAATAAAACCTCCAATCAGTTAAAATGCAACAAAGGACATATGCCTACAAGATATTCATTAAAATCCAAGAAATTTAGCTGTTAGGAATGGTGATTAAATCAGGTAAAACCTTGTAGGGTCACGTTTAGCTACTAGATCTGGAAGGTTTGGTACAATAAAATCAAAATACAGTATAATAATCTGCACAGGGGCCGAACTTGAATGACGTTTATCAAATGGTTTTAACTTTCAAGAAACGCGTTCTAAATTTAAATATATATATATATATATATATATATATATATATATATATAAATAAAAAATT